>JAUJPO010008680.1:0-20088 GCA_032270745.1 Tiaropsis multicirrata | reverse complement strand
TAAAGATGCAACAACTTTTGACAAATTTATAATAATTCTACTCTTCTTGTAGTCTCAAAAAACTTAATTTAAAAGAGGATTTACAGTTGAAAATATTCGAGGAGTAAAAAATGAAGCAATCTGCCCTCCTCTACCGTCCTTCAAAAAAGCCTGTATCAAACTTTTGTCAAAAGTTCAACCAGAAATTGCAAGGAGTAATGTTGTTTGATACGGGCTGGCCTGGTTTTAGGTCATCCTTTCTTAACCGCATAGGAGTGCAATTTTTGGTATTAAACCAACCGTGAATCTGAGATGTAAACCCGAATCGGGAAAGGTATCAGTCGAGGCAGTATGGAATACATTTGTCACATAAAGACGAAAAACTTGGTATAACGGCCGTTAAACCAAGAATAACGGCCGATATACCAAGTTTTTCGTCGTTATTCTTGGTTTAACGGTTTGAAATACTAAGTATATCGCACAATATTTAGTATTTCGAAAAAAAATCAAATACGGCAGCCGAATAGCTAAATATTTTTCGTGTGTCCATGCACTTCAAGAAATATGGTAGCCTCAGCTACACGGATACATATGATTGATTTTGTGAAGACAAATTCTGGTTAGGTAGGGGAACTGCTGGTATGGGTGATAGGCATATAACAGTAAATTTGATATTGTTTTTATCAAGTTAACTATATACTTTTGCCAATATCAATCAAATGTATAATTTTCATTTATTTTGTCTTATAAATTTATTTATAAATTTGTCTTGTATACAAGACGATCTCAATCAGGCAGAACAGAGAGCATTCTCAAGCTAAGCAAGCTAAGGGTTGTTGTTAACCCAAACCATATAGATATAGCATATTAATTGAATTTGAAGTGCGGTTAGCATTCTCGACATAGACCAGTATGGAAATGGTGCACAATACGCCAAATATGTTCGGTGGTACTTTCTATTGCATTGGCAGCTAAATGCAGTTGACAAATTCGGCGTAAGATTTGCATCATTTCCAGACTGGGACATTGACCATTTTTCATTACGCTGGTCCATTGAATAATTAAGTAGTCCAGGCATAAATTTTTATAGTAGTGCTTGAACCTCTTCGGAGGAGAGTTTAATAAAGTGTAAAGCCTGTTTTCCATTTCCAAAAGGTATTTTTAGGCTTTTTTCATTATCAAAGGGACATTCTGATGTTTTTCAGAATCTTCCCCTGTGGGAATTGGATTCGTTTTGTTTTTAGATTAGAAAAGATTAAATAAGAGTTATGAATCGACTGGAAAGAGTTCAGTCACTTTCTGATGTTGAAGCTTTCAATACAATTGTTGCACGAATTCCTGGCATAAGGCGAACACTTGAACTTTCTCCTACACACGAAACCTTGAGAAACTTACGCAATGAACTAGAAGCAATCTTGCTAAATGTTAGAAGGCTTGAGTCTATTACAGATGTTCTTCTTTATAATCAAACTGAAGATAGCATTACAAGTTTGCTTAACCAAATTGACATCATGACAGTTCCCATTGAGGGACTGAATGATGTTACGGTTGATACACATTTGGAAGGGGATGATGATATGTTTCTGCCACGTCACTTTGTTGAAGAAGCAACTCAACAAGATCGAAGATCAAGATTTCCAATAGATAAAGTGAAACTTGAGAAACTGTTATCACTTGGTTTTCCAGTACGCAGGATAGCTGAAGATGGTTTGTTAGGTCAGAAGCTTCATTACAATACAATTCACAATTTCATGGCTAGAGAAAAAATGCCTTCGATTCGTGACAGATACACCAGATTGAGTGATGAGGAGATAAAGCTGATCATGATGGAAATAAACAAAGATTTTCCAAACTCAGGAATCAGAGAGATGATCGCCCATCTTAAAAGATTGGAACCACCAATAATTTTGCAACGCAACAGATGTCAAAAGCTTTTAGCAGAAATAGACCCTGTTGGTGCAGCACAACGTTGGGCTCAAGTAATTAAGCGGCGACAGTATAGTGTGCCTTCACCTAATAGTTTATGGCATATTGACTCTAATCATGCTTTAGTAAGGTAAGGCAAGTCAAAAGCTTAGTCTCTTTCAGGCCTACCAAGGCCTACCCAGAAAAGATTTTGTTTCCGGTGCACCAGGTGACAATAAAATAATCAAACATGCGACAGGGAAAAGCTTTTTGGTCCTTTCCATCTTTAGAGTATGTTTAAAATTTGTTTGGTTATTTTTTTTCAGATGGGGATATGTTGTTTTTGGTCAGATTGATGGCTTTTCAAGACTTGTCTCCCAACTTAATTTATCTACAGATAACAAGGCTTCCTCTGCTCTGTTCACATTTATTAAAAGTGTGCAAGATTTTGGTGTTCCTAGCAGAGTTAGACTCGACAAGGGGAAGGAATTCAATCATGTTGAGCATATGATAGAAGTTTTTAATGGGGAAAGAAGAGGAAGTTGTATACGTGGGCGCTCTGTACACAACCAAAGGATTGAAAGACTCTGGAGAGATGTCTATTGGAAAGTCTTGCACAAATACTACGTCATTTTTTACCATATGGAGGACCACAATATACTGGATATCCTTAACCCAATCCATATGTTTAGCCTACAATATGTATTCAGCCCTCGCATCCAAAATGCTTTGAAGAATTGGCAATGTGCCCATAACAACCACCCTGTGCGCACAGAAAAAAATAAAAGCCCTCTGCGATTATGGTTTCAAGGAAGCCTCCATCATCAAAATTCAAATTCAACCGCAATGAATAACCTTTTTAGACGTGATATAAATGAGGTCAACATAACTGTGGAGGATATTTTAGATTCGTATAATCTGGTCGAGCCTGATGACATCAAAGTTGTTGTGCCGCGATATGTTGCACCGCTGACACCAACTCAGCTATCCAATCTACATCATCAAATAAATCCAACCGCTCAATCGATTTCAGGTGGGATTGATATTTATGGCAATGTTGTCAGGTATATTGAAGCATGCTGTTCCACGTGATTTATAATTTCCTCAAAAAAAAGTCAAGACAAGTAAATTCATTGAAAACGTTAACTGGTGTGTCTAGTATGCTATTGTATATCAAACTTTTTTAAATGCTAGTGGGTTTTTTAGTCTCATCCAGATCTTTAATTCAGCCTTTTAAGCCTTTGTTTTTAATAATTCAAAGAAAGATCAAACCAAGCTGAACCAAGATAGAAAAACTTGTGTTTGAATTTAACACCAATGTGATTATTTTCCCCGAATGTCAGGGATGGAAAATTACTTGAATCTGATTGGTTGAATAATAATAATAATAATATTAATAATAATAACATATATTTAAAGTGGCATGCTCCGAAAAATTCTGCAGCTTTTAGACAGCTGAAGAATTGTTTCCACGAAGGGCCACTAAAAGAGGAGTGCAATTAATCGCTAACAAAGGAGAAAATAACATAATTTGCACTCGTTTTTTGAACTTGTGCAAATTACTATCTTCTCCTTTTTTACTTTTGCACTGCAAACCTGTCCCATTTCATGAACTGAAAGCCTGTGTTTCATAATTCAAACCTCCTTTGCTAAAGGGGGATGATACCTTCTGAAAAACCGAAGAAAGGGGTTGGAAATTTTCCTCCAAAAGGGGGATAGCAAGAAGGGGGACTGACATGAAATCTTTTTCTTGTCAGTATTGTGCATCTTTCTGTATTTTTCTCACTTTCAATGGGGAAATTTGCTCAATTTACAATGTATTTCATATTTTTAAGGCAATTTTAGGATGGTATTTGAGTATTACACAGTCAAAACCAACTTCCAAAATTTCCAAATTGGAAAATCCCAAAAACCTTGGGGGTTCGGATTTTTTAAGGTTGGGGGATCAGATTTTTTAAGGTTGGGGGACCAGGCCCCCTTCCGCACTATGGTTTTAGACTATCCAGTTGCCCGTCTCTACCTTCCACCCATTTGTGATGGTGTATATCTCCATTTGAGACTCCTAATTTTCCCTATTTTACAGCATTGTGTTTTTGTTTATTAATTTGTTTTATTTCTTTTAGTACAATAAATGAAAATATGGTATTAGATAAAGTACATTATGTAATGAAGGAGGCATTTCGCAATGCTAATGAAACTAGCTTTTTCAAGAAGACAAAAAATCGTGTCAGAAAGAGTCTTCAGGTATAGTGTTTTAGATAATACATTCAATCTTGTCAAGATGGACAAGTTTTAAGGTTTTTGGACTGTTGACTGTAAGGTTTACTTCTAGCCCAATATTTGTAAAAAAGAAACAAATTGTGAATATGTAATAGTTATCGCACGGTACCGAGTACAATATGAGATATATTTTTCTCTGAACGAGAAAAATATATCTCATATTGTACGAGTAAAAGTGTGATAACTGGTTTATCGTCAATTTGAAAAATATATAACCAACCAAACTTTTCTTCTCTTCCCACATTAGTTGTGTTTTTCTCTTTTGTGTGTTTTTTCTCTCTTTGTGTGTTATTTTAATGAAATCAACATCAAAACATTCGAAAAAAAAGATTTGAATGGTCATTAAAAACATCAAAACATTGTTTTGATAACTTTTGTGTGTTTTGAGAAGAAAAATAATACGTTTGTGAGCATAAAATTCTACAAAATCTAATCTCTCGCTTACCAGACCTCTTCTGTTGAACGCAGTCTCGTATTTTTACGTGTAAAATATGAAATACGGGTTTTATGGCTTCTCTCTTAGCCAATCAGGTTGCTTATATTTTTCAAGTTGACGATAAGCTTTGGTTTTATACAACTAGTGTAAATGTATCGAGACCTTGTAGAATTGATTCTGGTTGGAAGAATTTTCTACTAGTGTTCACGATATGACAAAATTATTATCATGCTTAATTCTTTTGTGTTTTAGAATGAACTAAGTCTACGACCAGAACCTATCACCAATGCTAATGAAAAAGAGTATCTAGACACAATTATCAATAGAATCAAAAAGAAGTATCGATTGGAGGTAGGTTTTTAGTACTATGTTCATAGAATTCTGACTTACGGATTTTTTTCAAATAAATTCATTAGAAGCTCTAAGAATTGTTTCTTTGTGAGTATTACCTTTAAGGAACCAACTAAAAGCTACTAAATTGGGTGCTTTAGTGTTTTAGTGGTACTACTCAGTTGGGCACTCCATGATTCATTGTTCAGTTCTGCTTACTTCTAAGTTTAACAAAACTTTCCTATTTAGGAAAATTCAGATGATGAGTCGAAAACCAGTGATGATATATCAGACATATCAGAAGTATGTTAATAGTATGTTAAAAATACAAGCGACATTTTTGTCAATCATCTGCAATGTAAATGAAACCATTTTTATTGAGAGAAATTGATGAAATTCTAATTGAAATTTTAGTGTCAATATAAGGAGAATGTGATTCCCATATACAAATTCCCATTTGACTTTTGATGCTCTTGTGAAGTTTAGTATTTTAAAATCCTAGTTACCTTAAGGGAAATAATTTTTGCTGGAACTAAATTTTGCAGATTTGGGCTCAAACCGCAAAATTAAGTTCCCGCAAATTTTTTAAAATGGAAAAACAAAGGTCGAAAAATTCACAGAATGGCTCTAATTTTCTTTCAAGTGAGAAATCCGCAAAATTAAGTTGACGCAAAAAATCTCAAAACTGCGAACCGCAAAAATTAGTTCCCGCAAAAAATAGTTCCCTTAAGGTAGCCATGCAAGTATCGTTGAATGGTAATAATTTTCTGTATATTATTTTCTCCATAGTGCCATACTGATATAGAATCAAACCAAGACAAAGCACAGGAAATAAAGGTTAGTGACAAACATGTTGAGACCATTGTTCTGCTTGTTAATCAAATTTCATTTTGGAGGAGTTTTTACTGCCAAAATAAGCTAATTTTGGTTAAAAACTTTGGGGCAGCCTGGAGACTTAATTCTAGTACAATTAAAATTCATATCATCACACTATTTTAGCTTAATTGTAACATTGGCTCCGAAAGAATCAAACATCGCAGTTTTCATGGAAAATTTCACGAAATTCATCTTGTAAGTTTCTTCATTCCATTGAAATAATCGAGTTTCACTCTAGGATCTCAGTTATAGACTATAGAATATCATACGTACATTTTTTTCTAATTCTGAAAGTACTTCATATTAGGACTCAAATGTACCCTCCTACCTTTAGGGCCTGTAGAGTTAAATTGAAAAAAGATCCACCATTGTGAAATTTAACAATCTTATTTTGTTTTACCGCTCCGTGGAGTCGAGGCTGAACTTTTTGAAATCCCCTATCATTAAGCAGTATTTTTTTATTTTTAAGGTTAGAGAAATACGATGTTTGAAAGAAATGGTTTCAATGTTGAGAGATTCTACGAAGGAAAAAGAACGTCAAATAATTGCTGAAAAAGATAAACAGAAAGGACTGATATACCAAAACAAACTTCTTGGTTATCGAAGTAAAGAACTGACCCGGTTGAAAATAAAACCTTACGTATCAAAACGTTCATTGTATATCGTAGACTCAGCTGTTTATTCTGATTTTTTTGGTTATGTGGATTCGACCATCCTTGATACTTCAGTTCAGTTTGTAAACATTGATGACTTCCGGATTCCAAAACATTTTTACCGAAAAGGAATTTTCAGAAATGTTTTCATGTATACCTTAAGCAATGGCGAAGATGTTATTTTGAAGGAAGTAAAACCGGATTTTAATTTTCCAGAGGAAAAGAACCTGACTATTATGTCTGTGGAAGCAAGAATCTCGCGAATACTACAAACTCACTCAAACATAACAGACTACCATGGTTTATTGTTATGGGAAAGTCGTTGCTTTATCGTTCAGTCAAAGGAACCGAACTTTACCCTAAAAGACTTTTTTGATCAAAATATGGTTAGAGATGCTGCTTCGTTACGTTCAATCTTGAAAGGTGTTGGAGAGGCAGTAACACACATGCATAAATCAGGAATCTTGAACAATAACATTACCAAAGACAATCTAGCATTGAGGGGGCAAACCTTTTCATACTCCCCAGTGTTTTTAAGTCTGTCTTTGGCATGTAGATCAGAATCCAGTAAGCCTTTGACCATTGCTCAGCAATCAACCTATGCTGGTTGCTATCATCTCCCGCGCAGGATCCTCGAAGGGTTGGAGTCGCCTTCTTACTCGTCGGATCGATACTCTGTTAGTTTTATCGTTGCGGGTCTCATCAAGTGCCTACCAAAGGTTGACTTCACTTCTTACAGTCAATTAGATTCTCTCTGGCGAAAATGCTATCGAATGGAAAGTAAGATTACGATAGACGATTTTCACACCTCGATCCTTGATTGTTATATAAATATGGACCATTAACATTAATTGGATTACTCGAGAGAAAGATATTACCAAAGTCAGACCAATTTAATTTGTTGACCCTATTTTTGCCACACTTAGCAAAAAATAATAATATCGATTTTCAAAAAGAAAAGTTTGGAAAAACTTTATAAATTCAACACAAGAGGATGCATAAGCTTACTAATCTTTTCAAAAGAATGAAAGGAAAAATCTCTTTTACTGTTAAGATACACTTCTTGGTATCATTGTACTATTAACGTTGCTTATTTTTTTGTTAAAAAATTTTAATAATAGTTTGATAAGAAAATACTTTGTCTTAACTTTTTTGTGGTACCTTTTTTAAGCTAGAATATCAACCAACTAATCCATAATCCGATTTAATACTATTAAAATCATTCTTCTTTCATTCTAGGAAGCTATATTTTTCAAATCAGAGTCACTCACTCTTCAATTTTGAGGACATCCATGTGATTAAAGTAGTTAAAATACTGCTATGTTCTTCCCAAAATCTTTAATTTTTTTTTATTTCAGGATATTTCCTGGTATTTACTCTTGAGTCTTATAACGTACAGTAGGAGAATAGGTGCATTTCGGAAAAACTGAGCCAAGCTTAATAAATGCACAGGGTAGAAATAACTTAGGCTGGAAATTAGGGCTTAGATTAAAAAATTACAGGATAAATCAAAATACAAGGGAACAGGAGGGGAAAATTATAATAATAATTATGATTAAAAAATTATAAATCAAATTAAATAATCTAAGCAATGTATTCTGCCCAGCTCTGCCTAAACCATTTATGACCTAGTTGACTGAAATCTGGAAATGCTTTCTAAGAGGTAGAAATAACTTGAAATTTCATAAAGTAGAAAGCATAATTGATCAAAAAGCACCAGAATGCTCTGAATTTTGTACAAATCGATAGGAATTGGTTAAAATTTAGGCCAGAATCAATAAACGTACAGGGGAAAATGAACGTACAGGAGAGAAAATAGCCCAAAATGAGGTGCGTACAGGAGGCAAATTTGGCAAGAAAAAAATGAACTTGTAAATCTATTAGAGACTCAAGAGAAGATAAATCTAAAACATTAATTTTTTTTAACAGACTAGAAAGTTTTTTTGAAAATAATATCAAAATAATTCTTACACAAAATCTCCATGGCTAATAAATGAAGAATAAGATTCCTTGCAGACTTCATATGATTTCATGGGTTGTTAGTTTAGATTGCAGTTTAGCTGTAGCTTTTTGCATTCATAACCTAGGAAGGAAAAAATGTTACACTATTAATGACTTTTTGCATAACAAAAAGCTTTACCCTTATACCTAAAGAAGGGACAGTCCTGAGACAGTACATTCACTCCCTTGATACCTAAAGAAGGGACAGTCCTGGGACAGTACATTCACATATAATCAAAACTTAGCTAGATCTTTAAAGGTGGCCATTTCCTGTGAGTGTTTGTCTTTAAAAGTGGCCCTAAGCCCATTCATTTTCTCATTTCCTTTCATATGGTCTTGCAATATATAACATAACATTGTCTACATAGGCATAGATACGCATCGTTCCATGAATACCATCAACTTGACTGAGAGAAATTACGCTGGAAGGTATTTATTATAAAATATTATCAATACTGAAGTTGATAGATACAAGAATAAAAAATCAACGTTTTTTCAAAATCCTTTCTTATTTCATTGCTCTTTCCTTTTATAGTTTAATGGGTTCATTCAACTTATGAACCAATTTTTAGGTGCATTGCCGGTACAAGAATCATATATCGATGAAGGTAAATGACCAGTAAAGTACTGAATTTCACCCCTATAAAAAACCCAAATTTTTTTGGAACTTATCTTAATATTTCTAAAAGATCTGCAGTAGGTTTAGTTAACTTTTGGGAGCAGATTGGAGGTTTGTTAGCACTGAACTTGCACAGGAGTTTCTAACTACTCACCGTAAGTTCGGCTGAAAGTGACCAATCTTCCAAATCCAATAACTTTTTGTAAAAAAATGATACACTTTTCATTTTTTCTTTAGCAGCTTCTTTTATGTCTCTTCTTTCCAGCAATGTATGACACTTAGCCAGGAAAATTCGCTTTTTGAAACAATTCCATATCAAAAACAGTCAATGAAGCTCCAATTCCTCCGCCCAAACAAATGTACTCTAATAAAATTGGATTTTCTCGAGGTTGCATTGCTCTTTTCAATTTCTGTTTTCTGCTTCTGAACACTTGAAAGTGATGTTTTGAAAAGAATCATTCACGTTACTTCGGGTGATTTGAAAACATTTCCTTTTCCATTGCTCAAAATCATGATTTTGAGAGGCCAAACAATAGCCTCGGAAACGTGGGCGGCCGCCATTATGAAAATCGAAAATCAAAACACGCCCGATTTTAAGATTCGCTTACGAAACTGCCGTGATGTAACCGATTTATTTTAGTCTATAAACTAGTCACCTGAAAGTTTTCAAAGGAAATTTTTGCATTTAAAGTAAGTTACTATCATTATCTAAACAGCACAACCATTGAGTTTGAAGCCCGAAGGGCTAGAGAAGAATTCTTTGTAAAGTAGGCCATTAAGGATAGGTAAAGCAGGATGATAGGTAATAAGTTATAATACATAGTTTAAGTTATTGTACACCAAACCTGTATTCTAAAAATAGAAACTGGAGGAATCTGCAGGTTCTAATTTCATTTCAGCTGTCTACAGGCCTCCCACGCCTAAGAATAAAAATTTTAGGACAAATTTTAGGAGGAATTTGGCCTAATTTTAGGAGAATCTTTTAATTTTTAGGAGGATTTTAGGAAAATTTAAGGTGAAAAAAAACGTTTTTATATAATTCGTCCCCTACATCATATCATGTTGTTATGTTCTAATTAGGACATTTACAGTAAACCTAAATATCATACAAAATCTTCAACAAAGTAACCTTATGGCTTTTAAAAAACAGGTTTTGTGTAGCCCCGGGAGGCGCAACCATGGTTGGCGCTGACGAAAGAAAATTTTTATAATTTTGACTCTTTCAAATGGCTAAAATAGCAAAAAATAGCTAAAATAGCAATCAAAATTTTTCCACAAGGAAATTTGAACACAGAGATGTTTTATTATATACTGGAGGAACAGTCGATTTCTTTCATGGAAATTAAAAATTGATACCCAAAAAATTAGCAAAGGGTAGCAGAATATCTTCGATTTTGCTGCAGGCAAATTGCCACAGGAGTCTATTATGAAGTTCTCTAAAGAATTAAACAGTTAAGCGCCGCAGGTAATTTTTTGAAGTATCCTGCTTCATAAAAACAGTTCAGAACGTAGTCTTTATATTTCAACTTCATGGCGAAAAAATATTTGAGGCTGACGAGTCTTTGACCCACAAACTTCACACCATTCGCTAGCCATTTCCCTGGATGCCAAATAGGATCTTTTAAAAAAAAGCGTACTTTTGGAAACACAAGTCCCACGAAGCGTACCCTTAAGGGAATAAATTAATGCGAGAATAAATTAATGCGGAATAAATTAATGCGAATGACACCTCAAAAATTTCATGTTTTGCGGAATTAATTAATACGAATGAGCCACATTTTAAACTTTATTCATGATAAAATCACAGCAAAATTATTGAAAATGCGGAATTTATTAATGCGAATTGACCAATTTTAGGAATTGCGGAATTAGATAATGCGAATTAGGGCCAAATTCGCATAAAAATTTGGAAATGAAGAACTCAAAATACTATATTGCTTTATACTGATACAGTGTTATTCAAATGTATGCAGACGTTTTAAGAATTGACATTATAGGAGATTACCATTTCATCAGCAAAGCATTCGAAGCGTGTTGGAATAAAGTGGTGCGCAAACTGTTCAACAAATAAGACTTTTTAAATGCTCAGAGAAAATGTAATTATGATGCTGTGCGTCGAGCTGTAGGTGATAGTCTTTGAAATTCTAGGTTTTTTTCATTTTGGAAAGTTTTAAATTCTTTGAGTATGTGGGAACTTTTAGTGTTAAACTATTCTATCAAGTAAGAGCTCTCATATTACACAACTTTGACATTATTGAAAATCGACAGTGTTATTCTCAACTTCAATTAAGATAGTATCTTTCTGTCTGTCTGTCACAAATACTTTGGGGCAACCTGGAGACTTCATCAGATTTAGCTGAAATTAGGCATATGTAGTTGTTCCTTGGTGATCATCTGTGGGTTTTATGAGTGTTATTTTTTCAAAAGATTTTGATTCTTGTTTTTCAAAAATTTAGATTTTTGAGGCCTGGAACGAGTTTTTCGCTAAAACGAGGCTAAAGGCCGGTGTCCACTTTCGCGCGAAACTTTTCAACGTTATTTGTAACGTCATTGGTTGATTGAAAAAAGAAGCAATTCCATTGGTAAAAATTGACGTAACGGTTGAAAAAAGTTGTACTTCCTTCAACTTTTATTTTGTTCGCGCGAAACTTTTTTATGACGTAATCTTTTCTTCAGGCAAAAACGGTTAAGAGAAATCTTTCGTGCGCTTCGCGCGAAAGTGGACAACGGCCTTAAAACTTTGGACCAACTAACCCGGAGACTTTAAAATGGTCGGATTTGGCTGAAATTTTGCATACTTGTTCCTTTAGTGATCATGTAGGGGAGATTATTTCATTTTTTTCAAAGAATTTTGATTTTTGGAACCTGAGGACAAGCTTAACTGCTAAAATTGGGCCTCCGAATAGTTGAAAAAATGATGTGCCAAGTGCGGTTAGCATATTCCACTGTTTGCAATCTTATACATAGTCCAAACTTTTTAATTTTCTCTCCCCACCCGGCCTTATTATTATGACTCCATCGATGAATTATTTTTTGAAAAAAATTCCAACCGTCTAATTTGACCCTTACCTCGGTTTATTAGCTTGAAAGTAAGATATATGGAATATGGAATTGTTCTTAAATACTCTGTCAAGTTTGCTTTCCATATAAAACTTTCTTTGTGTGTCCTTGCCACCAATCATTTCAATTACCAAACTTTTTTTGAGTGGCATCTCAAATAATTGAAATTTCCTTATTTTCTCTGAATGCTTGGAAGTCTTACAAGCATTCTGACAGTGTATCAAATTGATGTCCAAACGCTATTTATTTGCAACCGTTCACGGGGACCCATTTATCGCCAGGCGTTAATCTCAGTTAAATGATTTGATCATTCGTCTGATCATCGGTTATGCTGATTTTCGCATACTTTTGATTGTTTTTGAGTTCCGTCAATTTCTTCATGGATTTGAATTTGTTATGTCCATCCTCGAATACATGGGGCGAGCACAACCACTTTTGGAGATGTGCGCTGGTTGTGTGTAGATGTTCGTTCGTTTGTCTGTTACTGATTAACAAAAGACTTGATAGTGTTTGTATGGCGTTTACGGTGACACGCTTTATCAAATGCTTTACTGAAATCTATTAGTATTGCATCAACTTATTCTCCATTGTTCAGAGATTTAGCAAAGTTATTTTCTGTTTTGATGAGTTGGGTCTCACATGATCGATTTTTGCGGAAGCCATGCTGGTTGTTATTTGGTATTTTCTGTTCCTCCAGATGGTTGATAATATGGCTATGGAGTATGTGCTCTAGGATTTTGCAGGTGATTGGTGTAAGACTAACTGAGCGGTAGCTTTCAGCTTTTGATTTTGATTTGTTGTTGCCTTTGTGAATTGGTGTGACCAGGGCGTTTTCCCAGTCGTTTACGTTAGGTATTGTTGATTGATTCAATGACGCATTGAAAAGAAGAACATACGAGTCTGCTACTTGTTCTGCACATTCTTTCAATAACTGAAATGCAACCTTGTCTGGACCTCGATGATCATATCCAGGCACTCTTTTATAGTGTATCGTCGTGTATCACGGTAGAAATTTGGAGGTACAACTGAATAGACAAAGGCCATGTTCTGTCAGCTCTTGGTGTTTGAGTAGGATGATTTGTTCGATACGAATTGTTAAGACTGAAGCCAGACTTTCCCACGGTAGTTGTTTAGTCAGCTCTTGGTTTTGTTCAAAAATGTATTACATGAAGTCTTCAACTCAAACACACAAAGAAATACAACGATATGGTGGATGCGATTTGACGTCAAATCGTGTTTAGATCGTCATGAAATCGACGCGAATTGACGTAATTTTGATCTGTATTTTCTCGTCCGTTTGAGTAACAGACTTCATGTAATACATGTTTTGCCCAGAGAGTTTCATGCTCTTTCAGACGACATCGTTCGTTTTTTGTTGGTTTTGATTTCGTGAAAATCGCCTATTTTCGAGCCCCATTTTTTCCTTATGCATTTTGACTGCGACGTCAGTTTTTTCGCCGTAAATTTCTTTTGCCGGGCCTTAATTTTTTCGTGCAGTGTAAAAAAAAAAGATCTTAATATTTCGATACTTTTCGATTCTTCCATAGTTTGACCCTCCTGGATCAGTCCCTCCCAGGAAAACATTTTTGCCAGGTTTTGAAATCCCCCCCACAGAAAATGAAAAAAGTTCTTTGTCTGCTCCCCCCCCCCTTTTTTTGTAGAATCCCCGCCCCAAAGTAACAAAATATTGATCTCCCACCCTATTTTATACTCCCTGATTTTGAAAGCTGTCACCGCCACATAGTTGTCTGAAAGCAATTTTTCTCAAAACTAATAACAAACGGCTAATGAAAAGAAAGATTTTAAAGCAATTCGTGCAAAACTTTTTAGATACGATATCTCAGGAACCACTCTTGGGCTCAAATTTTGGAATTTTGTTCCATCCATGAATCCCCATAACATTTCTAAAAAAAGAAAAAAATATCCAAGACATCAATGAACCCACTCAGGAATTTTCTTAGGTGCAATTGCTCAATTCCAAATCGATATAAAGACAATCTCTATTGTAAAAAGTTGCTGCAATGGGAGATTGTATGTACCAATTCGTGCTTTCTTCTTCAGTCACTGAAATGATTGATATGTCATCAAACCAATAAAACGTATTTATCTTGAGAAAATTTTCTCTATGAGTTCCTGGCTCTAATGAGTTTGTTAGAGCTTCTAGTCGAGAGCAATAGCTTTCAGGATAAATAGTGTTGAGGTTATGACCGGCCATGGCATGTTCCATATTTTCAAGGCAAATACAATTTCCCTCATAATCTTTGTCCGAAACTTTTTCAATGAAATCTGTCCATTTAAAAAAACGCATTCTTCTCATATCCTTTCTGATAAAGAAGCTCACTGCAAAGTTCCATTGAGTTCCAATTACATATACTTGTGTGTAATTGGCTGGTGTGTTCCGCAAAGATCTTTAGGTAGTTGACTTCTTTCTCGACATCTACTAGTTTAATTGTCAATTGTTCTGTACTTGCTTCAGACTCTTCAGATTGTTTCACACAATTGTTGATTTGCTTTTCAAGCAGATTGTTTCGACCTTTTTGCCTATCGATGTTTTGTCGTAAATTCCCATTCTCACTTGTGTAATCCTGTTTCTGAATATTTGTTGCTTGTCCTCTAAATCCTGTAATTGTTGTTTAATTTTGGTGAGCTGGTGCGATTGCTCCTCAAGCTTTGACTTCAAATCTACATTCTGGCCTTTAAGCACAGTAAGATCTCGCCCAGATTTAAGCGTCTCTAAAGTTTTTTCAACACTTTTGAAACGCTCTGATTGGGTTTTCAGCTTTGTTTTTAAGTTTGAATTGCCGTTTTGGAGCAATGCTATATCTGCATCATTTTTGACGACACACTTTTCCAAATTCTGGATAACTAATAAACTATCCTTGCGTTCTTCGATTAAACGTTGAACAGTTGTCAAAAACAATGTATCATGTCGCTGTTGATTTTCTTCAGTTTTCCTTTGGTAAGCTTGATTTAAAAAATGAAAAATAATGTTTATTGTGTTTTTTTTTTTGAAACTTGAAAAGTTGTTTCTAGAGAATGTTTTATTGCCCGCTCCACTCATAACTTCTTTGGATACTAATTTAATGACGGTGTACAATGAAGGTTGCCGTACTATTCACTAAAGTTCTTTTTGTTATTAGGTAGGCAATATGAACTGTTTGATCGATTACAAGACAACCGCAAGAACTCCGCGAAATTTTTTGGATAGGCGGGTCTCTTTCAGTCCGACGGTGAGTTAAGAACATTTAAAACGTTAAGAGTAAAGCACTACCATATGGAATGGAATACCATTTCTTGTGATAATTAAGGAATACGTCTTGTCTAATAACTTTAGAAATGGCGCTGTTAAAGCCCTAGTGTGACATGCATACTTTTTATTCAACAAAAATTGTGCATGACTTGTAATGTTTATGTCTAAATCTATTCAAGCTGCTAACTGCATTTTTTTACCATTTTGTTATTTTCCCTATTTTTATCTGAGATTAAAATCATCAGGTATGTCCATGTTGCTTTTACTGCAAAGCCTTGGTCCATTTTGATTTTGATTCTTCACGGTAGAGACGATTTTCAGTTTTAATTTGATTAATGATAGGTGTTCCAAGCCATATATTTTTTTAAAGCCCATTTTTGTGTTTTCTTCGCGTTGCAACAAAGCCCAACTTCTTCCGCGGTTTCAAGTCAATTCAAGGATACAATTTGAATAATTTCCAAGCTCCGTAGAAATACGTGTACCAAATTTCACCACTTTAGGTTAATTTTCAGGTCTCTAGGCTGCCCCAAAGATTACGTCAAGATTCTAGCTCTTCAACTCTTGCTTGAGGGTGATACAATAGACGGGGGTCAAGAACAAGCAGGTTAATGTTGAGTGAATTTTACTGAAATTACTTAGGTATCTAAATCTTAACTCTACTAAAATCTACTCCAATAATAGAATTTATCTTGATTTGTTTTACTGATAAACTGAGAAATTACAAAAATTTAATTTCTAGCATTTTGTTATGTTTTTTTTGTTTTATGTTTATTTTATAGAACATATATTATATAACTCGCATCTTTTATAATTCGAAAGCCACACATCAACACAAGCCTATACATACTTTGTGATTGTTTCAAATATATTTCGACAAATGCATTTACATTCTGTGTCCCATTCTTGTCTATTGATCCATCGCCTAGGCAAAACGGATCTCCCCTTATTTCGAACAAACAGACTAGGTCATCCACGCAGGCCCGGTAAAATTTTTCCGAGAGATGCACTCAGTCGAAAGATATAGGGTAAGACTGGTCAAGATGAGATTTTTATGTAATCAATTTTTAGGCTTCTTTTACTTTAACGGAATTTTTGCGGAGATTAAATTTCGCGAAATTTAGTCCCAATGGAAATTTTAAAAGGCCTTTTCCTCTAAACATTTTTTTAAAAATATCAAGTAACTATTTTTTAAATGTTAACTGGCATCTAAGAAGCGCTAATAATGCTTATTTCAACAACCAACATGCATGACTTGGCAGTTTATAGGCAAAAAATCGTGAAAATATTGTCTCCCAATAGTGTGTCATCCGCGAAATTTAATCTCTGCGAAAAATTTATCCCATTAAAGTATGACTTTTATTTTACAGTCTAACCCCCTCACTTTCCACGAGGGCTGACGTTATGTTAATTTCGCGAATGAGCGTGAAAACAAATTAAAAATAGCAATTTTTTGCCACAAATGGAGACCCAGGACTGGTTTCTCCGCCGAAAATGGGATGATAAATTTTTTGTGGTGGATTTAATTTCGAGAGTCATTAATCTCTCGCGTTTTCGCGAGTTTTTAATGCCAGGGCTAATCACGCCGTCATCAAAAGAAAAAAGTGATTATGCATGGATACGAGGTTGCGTGATTACGTTGATTGAGGGGGTCGATTGGGGGCTTCTTTCTAGGAATAAATTTTTTGAAATATTTACCAACCAGATAGAATTTTCCGGAAATACTATCTCTGGGGGCTAGTATCAAACCATCATTGCCCCCGGTCTCTTTGCTTCACGTAAAGAAATCGTAGGGGATAGGCTTCCATTTGAAAGATTTTCGTTCGTTTCCTTGTCGTTTCGTCGCGTCTTCCCTTACTGAATTAAGTGATGAATGTGGGGAGGAAGGGAATGAAGGGAATATGGTGAGGGAGGGAATTTGGGTATATGGAAATGATTTTAACTCACTTTTCCCCTGTTTTTCTCGTATTTTTGTCTTATTCCAGGGTCTGAGTGCAATTGAGTGTGGATGGCTTTAAAGACGCGGTTTCTTTTCTGATCCTGTTCAGTTATCATGTGAAAATGAGAAAAAAAATTGGTTTAAATTTTTGGGCGTTGTCGATTTTCCATTTTGCCACGTCCTTTGAGGGTATATGCTTTTAGCCCCCAAAGGAGTTAAAAAGAAACTTCACAGAATAAACACATGGAAATATTTTACTTTTTACGTAATTAAGCATTTTTAAAATGTGATTTTTATATCAGAGCTTTTAAAAAATTGAAGAGCTTTCGAACTGTGTAATTTCATATCGTACAAAGTGATTTTTAACTTTGCAATATTTTACATCTAATGAAGTCACGAAAGATGACAAAGATTTCATAACAAGCCGTCGCTTCATTTCTTGTTTTCACATCTGATCAATATGGAATAATAACATTTTCTCCATATCAGATATTTTTCAAAGTAGTCTCAGATAAGTGCATACAAACCATTTGCTATTGTTGACAGCCAGCGCAGGTAAAATTTTACAGTTTGCAGCCACAGGTTATATTTCAAAGAAAGCCTCTAACCTGTGGTACCCACTGTGTATACCTTAATTAATAGTATTCATTTTGGCATGTACTTAATTTGGCGGTTGACTAAATTGCGAATTTTGGCGTGTACTTAATTTGACGGTTGACCAAAATGCGATATTTGGCGGGTGTTTTATTTGACGGATGGAAAGAATTTGTATAATTTGGCGGGGATTTAATTTGGGCGGATGGGGGAATTTTAGGCACTTGTAAATCATCAGAAATTACTTGGTATTTTAATAGTTTTTACTTAAAAATGCTGATTTCAGATAAAATTTCCTAAAATTTACGATAAGATTATTTCAAAATATCCATTGAAATACGGCTTCAATAACGTCATAATGGAAAAATGGCGGTAACTTCAATTCTATCAATTGAGAATCGTAAATTTTTGCCGAAGCACTCTCCGAAACCCCCACATTAATACGCTTTTTTTCAGCTAGCTATAAATGACGTTTTAAAAAGAATGAAAGCGTTTGGCGTAAGGAAAAATATGTTAAGGACTCGCTCTCTTATACTATACATCCATTGCAATTCGATTTGATTACGGGTGTTTTTCCACTGACGGCTCGTGACGGCTTAAGCTAACAGGATTAACGAAACATGTAAAAAAACGCTGGATAGCCCGAAACTATTTATATTATTTGTGGATGAAAAGAGATGGTTACACGTTCATGTTTTCTTTTGAGAAAAATAATTTCATTTCCCACAGCAACACAGGAGAAAATTGAAAAATCTTTTGTGCTCATCCTTGCTCTTTTGTTCTCTCAAACATGCCCTCGAGCATGTATCTATTGGATCAGAAAAAACATGCAAAATACAAAAGATTTAACAATTATTCTCCTGTGTTGCTTTGGGAAATACAATATTTTTCTGAAAAGAAAAAATTAACGTGCAACCATCTCTTTTCCTAAAAATTATTTGAATATAGTTTGGGCTATTCATCGTTTTATTAAAAGATTCATTAATCTTGTTAGCTTTAGCCGTAAGTGGAAAAAGACCCTACCTTTTTGTATATTTTTCATCTCCATGACTTTTAGGGATTTTTTGAGATTTTTGGGGATTTTTTAGGGATTTTTGGTATTTTTTGGGATTTTTTGGAAAAGTGTACGAGATTTTTTCGAGTGATTTACCCCTCGTCTTTCTCCCTGTACTGGATATCTCCACTTGAACCTTTTATTGCCGAGCATTTAAAAGAGTGACATCAAGAAACCGAGAATTTCTTTCAAATTGCATGAATTTCGTACTATGTGAGTTTTTATTTGTTAACCTGCTTTAATGTCAGAAATTTCCGCGTCCAGAAAATTTCGCGAGTCAGGCCACTGGCGGAATTTCGCGTTTTTTGATGGAATTTAACTTCGCGAATCAGCGAAATTGAGTGATAAATTAATTTTCGCGAAATTGGTTTTTCCCAGACAGAAACACGGGAAAAGTACCCTAAAAAGCCTGTTTTTTATGTTCTAATAAGCAACAAGAGCCGCAAAGATGCGGATAAATATTTCCTCTCCAATTGCCTAAAACAATTAAAATGAAAATGAAATAAAATGAACTAAATTAAATAAAAATGCTCTTCCTTGATCCTACAAAAGTTTTCGTGAGACATAGTAACTAAAGCGGCTTCCTTCAATACTGCCATATCGAGTAAATTTGACTAATCTGAAGTGTTTATTTCTGCAGAAAATATTTATTCGATTCGATACGATTCGATTCAATTCGATTCAATTCGATTCGATTCGATTCGATTCGAACTCTCAACTCTCAACTCCTAACCTTCAACTCTCAACTCCTAACTCTCAACTCGTAACTCGTAACTGGTGACTCGTAACTCCTAACTCCTAAAATCCTAAAAGATACAAAGATGCTATCTCTAAGTACTTAGACATACGAAGTGCTATCTGTCAGTACTTAGAGATACGAAGTGCTATCTGTAAGTACTTAGAGATAAGACGGTGCTATCTGTAAGTACTTAGACATACGAAGTGCTATCTGTAAGTACTTAGGAAACGAAGTGCTATCTGTAAGTACTTAGAGATACGACGGTGCTATCTGTAAGTACTTAGACATACGACGGTGTCATCTGTAAGTACTTAGAGATACGAAGTGCTATCTGTAAGTACTTAGAGATACGACGGTGCTATCTGTAAGTACTTAG
>JAUJPO010008569.1:0-20104 GCA_032270745.1 Tiaropsis multicirrata | reverse complement strand
GTACCTGCCCAATCTGTAAATTGTGGTAGATTTTTATAACTATTTTTGTAAAAGTTGGATTTTATTAGTAATGGTTATGCTGTAACTATTTAGGACATTAGGTCCTATCCTCTTTACCAACTGAAAATAAATTGATAATAAAATAAATGTGTATAATATTGACCAATAACTTCTTATTGTCTATTGTTTTAAATGGCCAATGATAATAAGCACATCAGCGGATACAGAAGGTATGTTTGAAGAAGAGTGTTGACTCTCAAAAAATGTTTGAGTATCTTCTACATATTTTACCCCTAAAAATTGCTACTACAATTAAAATTCTTTTCTTTCAAAACAGGTCATCCTGGTGTTTCGTTATATTTTGTGGTGAAAGGGTCAGTTGCGGTACAAGTGGCCACGACAGATAAAGCAACTGGAAACGTTTATAAACAAGTAAGTCAAACCATAATCAGTATAAACTCCTTTTACTGTGCTCCACCCCATATGTTCAGATAAAGAATTTTGACTTTCAAAATCATACCCTTACATTCATTGAGTGCATTGCAAAATTTGCTGCAAAACCGAACCTTACAGTGCATTTCCAGCCACC
This sequence comes from Tiaropsis multicirrata, assembly GCA_032270745.1. Taxonomy (NCBI): domain Eukaryota; kingdom Metazoa; phylum Cnidaria; class Hydrozoa; order Leptothecata; family Tiaropsidae; genus Tiaropsis; species Tiaropsis multicirrata. The sequence goes on along the minus strand of JAUJPO010008569.1, from coordinate 19,515 downwards.
CACCTTCAGTTTGAACAAAAACTTCATACACTTAAAATACACCTGGGCTTTGTCGTCATAACCTTGAAAACCTACCCTTAAGGGCCGCACGTCCGTAGGTCACTTTCCTTAAGTGCTCTACATGAAGGTATATTATATCAATGGTCTGTAAGCAATCAGAGATGAGAGGCCTGGTCTATCACCAGTTCTTATAAATAATGTTAAAATACCCAAATTATTGCATTTATTACAAACTATTCAAAAAATTCTGTAAGAGTCTTTACGAAAATCACGGTTTTGTTTTTCTTTAGATAGTGAATGAGATCATGGCAGGAGGGTCATTTGGTGAGATGGCGTTGATGAGCGGAATGCAACGTGCTGCAACTGTGATTTGTATCGGAACATCTGAATTTCTAAGGATTGATAAAGGTGATTTCCGAGAGGTAAATAATGTTTGTTTGTTTGTTAACTTTACTTTTACATACAAAAAAGGAGGTGTTTAGGAGAAGATTTTTCGCAACCTATTTTGCCTCATCTTCCCGATTTGACGTCTAAACAACACGTGTTAACTTCTTCACGGCATTTAGACTTTTGACTTTTGACCTATCTCTGATATAGGTATTGATGAGATCATTTCAAAAGGAATGGGAGCGAAAAACTCTTTTTATGAGGGATTGTATCTTGTTCAAAGAGTGGACTTTCAAAGAAATACGAGGAGCAGGTGCAGCGTCTTCCATCAAAGAATATCAAAACAACAAGGTGAGCATTCCAACGTTCTTTCGAAGTCCAAATAATGTTCCGTGTCTGTCGGGTTGCAACACTGGGATGAAAATCCGTCTGAAACAAAGAACTTCCCAGCGGACACACAACATCCACAACATTGTTTAGACGTTAGAACAACGTTCTGTTCCTACTAAGGTAGTGCTTGGTTGCTGCAAGGGGGATTACTGACCTTATGGAAAATTAGAATAATGACCCTACCCCACCTTTGCCAAAAATGGTGAAATATGTGACCAAGATGAAAGACTCTTACCATCAAAAGCTACCAAAGCCGAAAAGAATGGTTCCCTTTCCAGTGGCATCCTCGTACACTTTTTTCCTAGGAATATATATCTAGTGGGTTTCATCATCAAGAGAATTTTAGAACTTCTAGGTCGATTAAAGCATTGATTAAAGTAGCTTAGTTATTTTTTCAATATGATGATTACAGAGGGCAAAAAATATAGAATAGACTTGTGCATGAAGACTTTAATCTGCTGTTATCCTATACCCTAAATGTAGATTTATAAATGGTAACCTAACACCTATTTAGAAACTCAAATGTTACTATATAAAAAACTCTATAAACTGTATTTTACATCCCCATAAAAAAACAGTTTTTCCATAATTTCTAAAACTTCCAAATATGTAATTTTCAGTAACACTAGGAATTTAAACCACCCCAAAACCCAGGGCACGCATACCCCACTGATGCTATTGACGGACCTTGAAGACCCCTTTGCGTCGTAAAAAAATACTACTCCTGGGACCGAGCGTGATGCCCTGACTTCACACCATTTTAGTAGGCAATGCTTCCAAGCAAAGATTATCAGTTTCGTTGATAATGATACATTGGTGACACTAATAAATGCCCCAATTATAATACTTTGTTTTTCTAACAGTTTTGATTTATAAGCCAGTCTATCTCCCATCAACTGTTTTTTTTCAAAAACTTCCAAATAGGTAATTGTCCAAGATCTATCAACACACAAGGGTACAGTTTACGTTGTAATGTTTGGCACCTGTTTGGTGGTCAGTAAAATAAACGTTATCAAAGAATCCTTACCGTACGGAAAAGAGTATATCCGCATGATAACTCCGGAACAGGTTAAAACCGAACCAATTACAAGGTACCAGAGGAAAGAAAGCATCTTTTTGGTCATTCGAAAGTTGAAAATAGGCGATTGCTTTGGTATTGGTGAACAGTTACCGCAGACCAGCGTTGTTAGTGAACAAAAGGTAACCAAGGGGTAAATCATTGGGCTATTCCATTTTAAGTCCATACATAGGGGTGGACGAACTTTTCCAGGGGGTATTTTAATTGAAATTTCCAGGGGTGATGGCAGATATTTGGAAAATTTCCAGGGGGTTGACCCTAAATTATACTTCGTCCACCCACATTTTCAGAGAAAAAGAATTTGCCTTTAAAAGGTTCATCCACCCCCCTGTACGGTTTGTTTTTGGAATAGCCCATTTCGTACACTTTTTTCAACACAAAAATCTAAAAATCTAAAAATTGGCAAAGAATTGGCAAAAAATCACAAAGAAATATCGAACACCTTTTCGGGAGAGTTTACCCCTCCATTTCGACTTTGTTTCAACTTTGTCCAAATGACGTTCTGACGCATTGTAACAACATTGTCTGTCTACTGGGCCACACCTTGAATAACAAGGGGGTGAAAGGGGAGTTCCAATGAATAAGACAAAACTTCACTCACATTCTCTGGTCTACAGGAGCTCAATTACCAGGTGATGGTCTCTTCACCCCACACAATCTTTTGGTATCGCATTTGCATGTGTTTTTCACTAGAAATGAAAACCAAAAAACTTTCATAGATACTTGCTACAACAGACCGGCTTAGCAATCTAAATAGTTTGGCTTGTATTATGTGATCGTAAGTACAAAGATAGTACACTTTACTACCATGAACAGGACATGAGCGTTGGAAATCATGGTAGACGGAAATTGTGCACACCCCAGGGGGGGGACAAAATCAGGTACGTGGACATGACGCCCTTTTTTTGAAGCTCTGGAGTCTCTCACAGGGTACCGGGATCGTCAAAGTCCAAAATAATTTACTACGATATGATAGGGTCAGTATTTCTTTCAAAATTTGTGAATCTTTTCTTTTTTTTTAGTCTCTGGCAGGGTCCAAAATTCAGGCGAATTTGCCAAAAATTAGTCTCTGTCAGGTTCCACTTTTCGACTTCCGGGTGGCATGTCCCAGTTCGTCGTCAAGATATCATATTATGACTCTTTAAGGGAATTTTATATTTTTACTAGGTAGAAGTGCTAGCAGTGCCCACTATCCATATCCTGAGACACGGTCGCGATCAATCGTTGGAAAAAATTCAGGCCACTGAAACAAAGAAGTACCCATCACTCAGAAATGCTTTCAAAAATTTCAAGACACATCGTGAATGGAAATTGTTCAAAAAAGATTTAAAAGAATCCATCGTTACTCATAAGAAAAAGCTGTAAATTGAGCGGAACATATTGAGAATAATTGATCATATAATTGATTTTTTAAATTTTTATTCAAAAATGACTGCAAATTGCACTGTAAACAACGTGGTCAATTCTAAATTCTGAGGGATTCTCAGATGACAATCAGATGATAGTTTTCATGCCTTAACTTTACCGAATTGGAATGTTTATACTCCATTCCATGGATAAGAAGCTATTTTCAAAAAAATTATTTGTATATATTTCATAAAAAATCATTAAGTGTTATACTTTAATACAAAAAAGGTTTTAGTTCAATTTATATTGAGACGTAAAAATTGTAAAACGAGCATTATGTAGGAGTGCACTTTCCATTCAAGTTTCAATAGAAAGCATCTCTTCCGCAGAGCTCATTTTACAAACTACTTGTCTGAGACGACTTTTTCGTCTCAGTATAAAAACACCTATTGTATAAATTGATCTAAATTGAAAAAGTGTCACAAATGGCCACAATATGCGATTCGAAACCCTCATTGAAAAAACATGATATTTATTATAAGGGGGTCTGAGACTCATTACATTATGTGTTGAAAATGAAAATGACGACAAAAGAAAAGGAATACAAAAAGGAAAAAGAAAAGTGTGAACGAAAGACAGGCAAGCTGACAAATAAAAAAACAAAAACAAATTAAAAAATGACCAAAAATATTCATAATAAAGACACAAAAAAAGCGAAATTTGTTTTACAGTGCAAGCATGTATGTAAAGTTCATTCCAGTTTTGGAGATATAACCAGATCCCTGATTGATGTCCATCCAAAGATACACAGCCAGTTCAATGTTGAAGGTTTTTTTGGTATCAAAATACATATGTCCTAAACTTACTTGGCGCTCAATAATAGAAAGGTTATATTATGACGTCATCACATAACATGTATCCAAGATTACACGAAGCATCCTTTCTACACATCACATCTGTATATGACAGCGTATAGCTCATCTTAGTAATATACCTGAAGACTTATTCACGTATCGTGTCAGCAGTTTGTACGGTAGATATTTAGACGGATTTGGTGAATGTTGTTTCTTTTACATGAATTCTAAATTACTTGAAGCTGCTACACGTATAGTGACAGTTCCGTTGGCTTTCTGTTGTTCGCCGTCCCTCCCTTTTTTCTCCATCAATTGATGTGTGATTTGTACCAGCTTATTGTTGACGTCTATGGTTTGCTCGGTGGTTTCACCAAGGAATGTATCCTTGATCAGATTGTGGTCCCATACCTGTAATTGAAAGATAGTAAAGTAATTTCTTTTCATATCCATTACGTAATCTCTTTTACAAAAACACCCTAAAAATGTTTCTCGGATGTTTCTCATTACGTAATCTTTTGGACGGAAGCACCTTAAAAAAGTAGGATGTTTACCACGATTTTTGTTGTTAAAAATTCAAAACTAGTGGCGAACAACTGGATTTTCAGGATGTTTCCGTATGAAAGATTACGTAATGGATATCACGAAATGTCGACCTTCTACAAGAACTACAGTAAGAGTTTCCAAGCAAGCATGGAACGTTGTTTTAACGTCGAAACACTTTTGAAATAATGTGTGCCTGCTGGGAAAATACTTTGAGGAAACAGGATCATGCAAAATAGACTCACCAGAAAATTTCATAATAAACATCAATCTACGATACGATAGCTTCCTTTCTCATTTTTGGGAGTTGGAGAAACTGTACTTGATTTTAAATCCACACGGTTCTCTCTGGTATTTCCAAAAATCTTCCTTTCTGTAGAGCTGATATTCTCAACTTTGGATAACTGTATAGTCTATCAAAAACTGCTTTTCCAATTGAGTCTTGTATCATGATAGGAATAAAAGAATAATTATTTTTTTAGAATACAATGGCCAAATACAAGCTTTAAATCTATATACCTGAACTTTGAAAATTATGAATATTTGGAAGTCATGAAAATAAGTCGGTTATGAAACTATCAGCACAACAGGAGAGGATACTGCTTTCTTTCATTTGTACTATTTTTTGTATCCGAATTCATTTTCCTTACAATGTCTTTAGGTTAAGCTATTATATTTTGTTGTCAATTTTATATCTATGAATTAATACTGCTGTTGTTTCTTAATAACTCTATACACATACACATGTGTTGAGTGTTGGACTAGTTGCAGAAAAACTTGTGCAAGTTGTAGGTGTCATGGGGTAACGTCAAAATAGATCATACCAAGAGGTAAATTTTCCACCCCGTCCCCAGTATAATGTTTTTTCGGAACAACCTGCTATTCGAGAAAAAGATTTCTTTTCATTATAATAATAATATACCTGAACTGTAACAACTTTTGAGATTATTCCTTCACATCTGATGATCGCTTTAAGCGTGAAACAGTCTGTAATGATTTTTTAATTTTTTGAAGAAATACATATACCTGAACTGTATAAGTCGAGTCTGGTTTCTTGACATAAAACAAACCGCCATAGTTAAGTGTTGGGTTTACGTTGTCAGTCAAATGGAAAGACGAAACTTTGGTTCCTTCGCATTCAATAACCACGTATGGATCCACAGCTATGGAATGAGAAATATGTATATTTCCAGCTATGGAATGAGAAATATGTATATTTCCAGCTATGGAATGAGAAATATGTATATTCCCTTACAATTCATATTTAGGTGCACGCCCACTTACGCCATTATCATGACGGTACCCTCATGCTGATAGCCCTATTTTGCTGGATTTCAAATTTTCTATAGAGAAAAATATTCCCAAAAATGAAGAAAGAATCACTTACTCGCGCTCATGCTTCCTTTCTTCTTTAAATTGTTGATCTCAGTGACGGTGACCGATAATTGGACACCTGCTTGTCCAAAACATGGTAAACAAGACAAGCAGCCAGGCTCTGGTTTCTCTTCTATCAACGGTCTGAAAGTAAATTCGAGATTTATTCTCAACTCACCCCCGGTACAATTACAAATGCTACAGTATTAGATGTTATAAAGTTCTCTGATGACTAAATACTACAGTCATGAAATTATTAGTACGAAAACAACTGTAGTTTTTTCTGTTCTATTTAAAATATCGGGCACTAAGACTATCGAGAAAGATGATTCGCTTCATCCTTCGATGTTACAAAGTACAAAACATCTGATGGTTTCTTGTGTGAGCTTTTAATCCTCGCGTTGCTCTACATTAAAATCATGTAACCGTTTGAATTCCTATAATTCGAATACTTGTATACCTACAAAATCATCGGCTCCGGCCTTCATAAACCCTTACAAGAGAAATCACGGGAATTGAAAATTTTGCGGAGGATCAAATTATGAGTTTAACACTGTATATCGTCAACAATTCAAATTATGAGTTCAACACTGTATATCGTCAACAATTCAATTATGAGTTCAACACTGTATATCATCAACAATTCAAAAAATACAATCTCAAAACACACTGTATAACGAAATTGAGAATTTTTCTGTTTGGTTGAACTTTGATTTGAAGATTGGCCATTATGGTTGGGTTCTATGTTACTTCAGGGCAAATCTTTAAAAATGAAAGGTTAACCAATTATAGAAAATTTCTCAATTTTCTAATGAAATGGATTCAAAGGGATCTTATGATTTGCTGACGGCGATTCTCAGTAGGCGCGGAATGTTGTTTTACGACGAAACAACGTTGTTCTAACGTCAGAACGTTATTTGGACGTTGAAAAGACGTTGTTTGTCTGCTGGGCTAATATATATAAAATATTTTATTACTTGGTGTGATTCGAATGATCAGTATAAACACGTAGTAAGAACTGCCCAGGTGTGTTCGGTTCGAACGTTGACGGCACAACAACATAGCGGCCTGGATCGAGTTCCAATCGAGCGAAGATTTCACGAGAATTTATGAAGCTGCTGTCTCCGACTTTCTCATACATCTGATGTACGCGATATGATCTGTTACCTTCCACCTGTAATGCGAGAAATCAAAATAGTTTGAAATAGAACTGTTGGTGCAAGCTGGTATATAAAAACATATCACAAAAATTCAAGCTTGCTATCTCGACCACCATAAACTGAAAGCAGCCTTCTAGTCAATAACAAGTAATGTTTCGTGCGATTGAAACAGTTGGGTTTTATTCAATTCGTCAAAATTTCTTCCCTTATCAAGGTATAAAACCCTTGAGTTGAACCCAATGGGTTTTATGGAACATCCACTTACCCTCATGATATGGAAGCCCATGGTATTGTTAGCTTTGCCTTCATGTTTAAGGGCTCGCATATCAGGCTGCATTAAACTGATGAATGCTACGTCCTTTTGTTTGCTGCCCGTCATGTCGAATTTAATCTGAAGAGATGAAAAACATGGATTAGACAATGAATGATTTAAAGAATCCTGTAGCAGAAAGAGACATGAATATCGAGAAAAATGAGCAAATTTTGATGTACCGCTGTAACTTCTTTTTTGCACAAAGTTTTCCTTAAAATATGTACTTCGTAAAGGATATGGATAAAAAGCTGACTTCCACCACACTATCGCTCAATCTAGAATATTGGGCTTTTCTACACGGAAATCCACCTCATTTTATGAGCTGACCCCTTGGACAGGAAATCAATATCCTCGACAGCGGGAGTACATTTTTTTCCTGGAAAAGCCCATTCAACTTAACTTAAAAAGTTAAAAGTTAAAAAGTTAACTGAAAATAAAAGTCATATTCACCTGAGGATTATGTAGAAAAGTATCCTTGTTATTCACACAGCCACCTGCGCTGCGTCCTTCCCATGATCCTTTGTACAAACCCTCGTTGTAGGTCTTGTGAATGGTAAACATAGAAGTGTTGACCAACATACAGATTGTTATGGTAGTAAACTGATTGCAGAAATCATCGAACGACATCCTAATAAAATAAGAAAATATTTCAAGTAATTGGTAGTTTGATTATTCAGTTTTTTAACTTGTAGTGTTTGTGTTGTTCATGTGACTTCACTCTTCTCTTCTAACTTGTAGTGTTTGTGTTGTTCATGTGACTTCACTCTTCTCTTCTAATTTCTGCCCTATTCTATGTTTTGTAAATTTGTTGTTTGTAATGTGTTATTTTTGGTGGCTTTTTGTCTTCTCTCTAAAACTTAGAGAGAGTTTAGTACTCTTCCTACTATATAGGTAGGTTCACCCTGACGTCATTTGTTTATATTACCAGGCCCCTGCGCGGTTTTAACTTTTTGTTTATTTCGTTTCATCCTGGTTTCTACATGGTTTCTTTTTGGGGGAAGTACTTTTTTTCCTGTGACACCGGCCTTAAAGCTATTTGGTTTTTACAAAAGGATCATTTAAAAGAATTACAAAAGAAAATACGAGCAGGTTCTTCATACCAGAATTCACCGTCGTTCTCAACTTTGACGCCAATCTTGTCTTTATCTTTCTTCGATAATGTGTTCCATTCGGTTGATCTAATGATTAAAACAAAAAAGGATAAACAAAAAACTTAACCAAAGCACTATATTAGCTCAATGACAATTTAAAATCAAAATACTGCATTAAGTTTCAAAAGCAACTACAGTGAAATTAATGTCTCTAAAGCGGAGACCATTGGTGCGAAAACAATGTCCGTCTAATAAAGGTATTAAAATGAATTGAAATCATTCCGTTTATTCCAAGGAAAAGTGTCCATTATATACAGATGTCCACTTTAGACAATGTCCGCTTTATATGAAGTGGATATTCTACATGGAAAGCCAGCCAGCCAGCTAGCCAGCATAAGCCTTAGACAGTCTTTCGGTTGCTTTAACAGGTTCAGTCAGCCAGCTTGGCTACCCACGAACTGAACATTGACGAAGAAGTGGGGAATGGAACCGGGAACCTCTTGTACGTGGTGATTAAACCACTGCGCTAACATATACCTTATCGGACAAAAGTTAGTCCGACAAAAGTGGCTGAAGAATTTGAAGGTGACTAAAATTTTGTCCGAATTATAGTTTTGTCCGATAAGGTACGAATAATAAATAAGTTTTTACCAAATGAAATATTATTCTTCCCCCTTTTTCTTACCCATCACTCCATGGACCATTCCATTCTTTTTCACCCCAAGGATTTCTCAATTTCACCAGGTAGATTTTGTCCGATTCGCTGCTGAACATACCCTTCTCAATCTAGGTAAGAAAACCAACATGATTCAAATTTGCGTATGTATTAATTAAGCATTATTTATTGTAAAATTCATAAGGAGCTTTACAAGGGGTCGGCAAAACCCCTTCCATAAATTCCTGAGGGCTACAATGTATCCGGTTACCTACCCCTAAAAACTTGAAACTGTTTAAAGCCACATTTTTATAAAGAAGAGAGCAGAAAGGTTTTACATGGGAGATATTTATCACATTGTCATAGGAGAATTAGAGAATTTTTAAATTTTGATTTTAAAACTCAAAAATTAAATTTTGAAAATGTCAAAACACCCCTTAAAATCCCAAATCCGATGGCTTTACTTTTTGGACAATCCGCCCTTAACCCAAATCTCAAATTATTCTAAATTATCAGGAATGGGGTAGTTCGGCAGTAGTAAAGCTATAAAAGTTTTAAGTCATCTTAGATACTGGCGCAGATGCAATTAGCTTTGGAATCACTGGTAAATTACTTTAAATTACGGTTCAGCAGGTACGTTGTTTCAACATTGTTTCAGCGTCCAAACAAGGCAACGCTCCTGTCTACTGGGATGTCTGTATTAGAAGTCACGTGCTTAAGATTGTATCTCATTGCACCAATGGGATGGCTTCATTAGAAGTCACGTGCTTAAGATTGCATCTCATTGCACCAATGGGATGGCTTCATTAGAAGTCACGTGCTTAAGATTGCATCTCATTGCGCCAATATTATAATGAGCCTTACGCCTTACCTTTTTAACATCGCTTAAACCATAGGCGTGACCTTTGACAAGACCTGTATCCAACTGTTGTTCCATCTCGTCACGGTTTGTAACCTAAAAATCATGAAGAAAAAAATGGAAAATACAGTGAAGTTCCTGTAGTAATAGTGAGGCTACGCAACAGCATATTTAGTTTAGACGCGTCTCTCTATTTCTCTAGAACGGGTCTAACGAAAAATTGTGAAAATCTTTTTCTAGAACAAAGGAGATATTCATTAACAGGTTATATCTTTATTGCTACCCGTACTATCCTGGTAGATTCCGTTGTCGTCGTGATTTATCGCCGGTACTTTAACCTCCTTAATAGACCTATCCATTTCCATCTTACTTTAGCTTTATCTCTTTAAAATGTAGTATATCATCAAAACTTTCTGACGGTAAGTAAGCTAGATTATAGAGGCCTGGTATCGATAGTGATTATACAGCGGGTGGGTGGATTAGGACTGAAGCGGAGCCAGACCAGCCATCCGCTCCCAGTGACTGACCGGCGCGCAATCTACTTTATATTTTTTTATCTATTATGAGCTGTTCTTTCGTTTAAATTGATGATGGTCATGATCAAACTTACAACTTTTCGACTGCGAGGCGAGCGCTTTACCGAGTGAGGCGAGCGTTCTACCGAGTGAGGCGAGCGGTCTACCTAGTGAGGCCAGCGTTCTACCGAGTGAGGCGAGCGTTCTACCGAGTGAGGCGAGCGCTCTACCGAGTGAGGAAAGACTCAACACTGACTGTTCTTAGACCCTAGTAAAGGAGTACCGGGAACCCCCCCCCCCCCCTTCCGAAAAGAATATCTACCTTAATAGAAGCACTAGCCATTGCATTTCTTGAGAGAAGTTTAACAAGTTTTTGATGTAACTCTTTCCTCTTCTCCAAATCATCTTTGTAATTACCTTTGACAAGATCTATCGTTTCACTGGTGCCACCTGTAAAGTCCACCAAAGCGTCAGCTGGGTTACCAGATTCTAATGCTTCGTATGAACCAGACATTCTGAAAGGTTGGATGGATATTCATCATAATATGCAAGAGGATCAGTTGAGGCTTTAGAATTAAGAAATTGTAATCAACTCACTTGGCGTAAGCCTTCTCCAGAAGAGCACTCCAGAATTCATTTTTGGCTTTAGACTTGACGTAGATGAGTTCACCATTGATTGTTGGCAATTTATCATCAATCACCACATCTGTCCATTCACCAAACCTCCAGAAACGAAAGTGAAAGATCCCTTGGTAATCCTCTGGCTTCTCCGGTGCAAAGATCTGCTCCTTGTAATCTGGTATAACCTGAAAAAATATGAAAAGAAAAAAAGAGTTTGACCATTCTGTACCACCTCACGTTTATCGTTAGTTAGAATACTCCTAATATTATATTACCGTAAAGTAGTCTCTGCGGAGAAGTGTAGAACATTTATTTTTCTACTGCCGCCTCAATATCCCACAAAATTTAACCCGCTCTTCTCCACACTTTTTTACGCTTAGTTTGAAAAATCCCAAACTAAAACTCTAGAAATTGCGAAAAGGGAACAGGTACCTTCTACCGAAATGAACGTTTGAATTTTCGGTAGACATCAGGTCTGTATACAGACAAGACCAATCCTCGTTCGAAGATCAATTCTCAACACCGTGTCTAAATTAATGGGCCTTTCCTGAAAAAAGTAATGTTTGTTGAGGATATTCTCCTCCTGGGAGAACCAAGTGGATAAGAGATACCCTCTTGGATATACTCATATCCAACTAAATCAGAAAATTCGAACCTTCTTCCATAATTCTTTTTCCAAAGCCAAACAAGCGGCGGCCGCTACGAACCAGCAATTACCGACGCGTCCTTGCGTGACATCGGCAGCATCGGCACCTTGGACGAACATGTGAGGATCATCGCATAATTCCTGTGAAAATAAAAAGTGCAATCCTTATAATAATTATGTTGTAATACTTTTTTTTTTGCTCTGAGTTTATCAACCTCTATCAGATGGTATCTATCGGTTTTAGATATAAGGAGGATCGTTGATGTAGATTCAAGTAACGGCAGAAATTAAAAGGAATGACAAAATATACCCCTTTTTGACGGGTTTTTGTAACTTTTGAAAAGTAAATTTTAAGTAAGGGAAAAATTTGAGCTTGTTGCATAATTTGCACAGCCCACAGACACTGTTAAACGTGGAAAGATTTTTTGACACCCAGATCATAACAACTGCAGATAAAAAATTGTCAAAAGTTTTTATACTAAACTCAAGAGCTTTTTTACATAATTCAGTTTAAAAACAATTTTAAGCGAACCAAAAGTTGATTACAAGATTGCGAAAGACATAAGTAAATAATGATTGTAATTTGACCCAAAAAGGGTGCCTGTCTGCATAAACACCAATTGACACCATTTTGCTAGAAATGGAAACTGATTATAGTTGTTAAAGAAAATGCTGTATAAACAGAACGACATGTTGCATGTCTCTTTACCAGACAAAAGCACTCAGTCACGCAAACAATCTTGACCTCTGTCAAATGACAAATTATAATTACAATGTGAAAGTCAAAAATAAAGTAGAAACAAAGTTTTTTTGATGCAATATCTAAAAGACTTGTTTTGGAAATCAATCATCGCGTAGTGTGTCCTGCTTTTTAGGGCTCTGATCATATGCTTTATTATGGCAATATGTTATGCTTATAAAGTGCTTTTGCCTATTAAAGATATTGTGTATTTCACAATTCTTTGAATGATTGAGTAAAGGCATTGCGTGGGTAAAATAGATAGCAAACATTAAAATCTTGAAATATATTATCTTGTTCGTATCTTGTTGCCAGTTTGGTTTTTGGATTAACATTCACTTTTAAAGTTCGCCGGTCTCCGCGCTCGTCGCGCGACTTGTTTTCTGGCGGAAATTCTTTAGAAAGATTACGTCGTGGTTGACGACTGTCCTGCTTATTTTGAAATCGCACGACTTGTAACGTCAATCTCAATCATAAAATAGACCAATGTAAGTTTCGAGTGTGATAAATTGCGTGGGTTGCGTGGGTCCATGAAAAAAATTCGTGGGTCCATGAAAAAAATTCGTGGGTCCTGAAATAAAATTCGTGGGTTCAGAAAAAAATTCGTGGGTTCAGAAAGAAATTCGTGGGTCAACAAAAAAAATTCGTGGGTTCAGATTAAAAAGCACATGGGTAAAAAACTCGTAAGTTTCTAAGTCAAAAATGGTCAATGATAGCATTTCGTCATTTTTATAAAGAAAAAGTCCTGCGATCCGTTCGATGAAGGGGAGACCGGCTTTGGCCTATGGAATGGTCCCCTTTATCTAAATACAAATTGTACAATATATAGGTCAAGTGTAAACCAACATCATTAATTTTCACAGACACATGGTATATAAAAACAATCAACATTTTTGACGGACACACAGTCAGTCTTTGGTAACCAAATATGGAATGCGACATGTTTATAAGATATATTTCGCAAGTCTTTCCAAAAGGGTTCAAAGTCCAATTCATGTGTACATAAAAGACAACATTGAATTCATTGCAAGGAGGAAGTACTATGGAAGTATCATGGTACTATGGTTTGGCTTGTCTATAGATTATGTTTTTCCAGAAAACTCCGCACCCCCTGTTGAGGATATAGAACAGAGTGGAATGTGTAGAATATCCAGGGGGTAAGAATTTGACAAAGGATATCCAGGAAGGAGGCGCGTTCGAAAATTTCAGTAACCTAGGATATTGACGGGAGTTGAGAATTTGAAGACCAATGATATCCAGGGGGTTCGAAATTTTTAGCACGGATGTCCAGAATAACCCTCAACAGGAGGAAAAGCCCATTTAAAACTTGCACTGTACGGGAAAACTGGAAACACACAAAGACTCCACACTTACTTTAAACTGAACATTAAGCTTTTGTTGAAATAGAGCTTTCTTTCTTTTGTTATTCTATTGTTAATCTATGCAATGGAAAAGTTGACACTGTAGTTTTTTTAAGGAAGAATAAATTAAAGCTTACTAAACCAACTAGCAGATGTGAAAAGTATTTTCAATTTCAGATAGGGAGAGGATTCAAAACTTTCGACGGAGAGTGTTGCTGTTTTTATTTACTTAAGTTATACATTACATCATCTTTTCATACGGAAGCATCCAAAAAAGCCGAATATTTGTCACTAGCTTTATTGTTCCAAACTAGTGGCGAACACCCGGTCGGCTTTTTATAATGTTTCCGTACGAAAGATGACGTAATGAATATCATGAATTCTTTATATGGAAGTCAGCACTCTCCGTAAAACATTTTGACAAATTATTAATACCTTGGGTCTTTTCCATTCGGCTTTGAAACTGGGTTGTTTACTGAAGTACAATGCTCGATCATTGGCTGGAAATTCCGGATCTTCAAACAATTGATTATTGGTTGCACATTGTGACTTGATAGATTTGAAATCTTGGTTTTTGAAGTTCTTGTAGCCCATATTTGATATTATTATTATGTGTATTAAGATTCTAGTCTTATCTATAAAATAGAATTTCGTTGAAAATTTTTCGATGATCTAGGAACTAGTTATCCTTATTCCGTTTAAAGGATTTTGATATAGTATAAGAACTAACCTCCACAGCTAAAATACCTTAAAAGGCTGGAAAGGTCTTAATAGACCTTCGTGGAACACAGGCAGATAGACAGACAGACCGATAGTTGGAATGAAATGTAAGTTACTAAAAAATAAAAACAATATTGAAGATCACAGCCAGCCCTAGTTAATGGAAAATTTAAAGACTTTTTTAATGAAATCTAATTGTAGAGTTTGTTAGGCGAATTCGGTTAGAATTATATTTTGGGTCAGTTATTCAAAACAGAGGGCTTAGAACTTATAATTAGAATGCTATGGAATATTTTTTGCACTCAAACCCTTCCCACAACATACAATATTGTGGTGAATGTGCAAACCATTTTGATAATTTCAAATAGATCACATCCTATGCAGACTTCAAGAGAAGTAAAGTGAGAAGTTAAACCCAGGGGGAGGTCGAGAAGTTAATCCCAGGGTGAAGTGTGCAAAAGGTTATAACTATAGTAATAACAAACATCTAGCTCAGACAATAATAGCCATTAAATGTAAATAGGAAACCAACTGAGGAGGTAGAAAATGTTAAAATACTTTTGCACTCTTCACTTTTCACACTTCATATAAAACGAAGTGAAAAGTGCAAAAATTTAGAATCAGAGGGTATCAACTATCAACTATTATCCCAATAGAACCTTTTTTGTACACATAATACACGTATATCTTATGTAACGTAACATCAAAAGGGACTATAAAAGCGTACCAAATCGATGACAACTCTAGTCTGCTTACATTCTAGAATTGCAAAAGGCTGGCTTAAAAGCTTTCGGTTGAAACCATTTGGCTTATGATAGAACATACATCATTTGTATACATGTTAATTCTTTAGATGATTATGCAATATTGAAGTTTGACAATAATTACCAGATAATCTTTTGAGGGTTATCTGAAATTTAAAAATAAATACTGAATTGCAGAAGCAATTTTAGATAGTCTGTATTAAATAGATCTTTCGATGAGTTCTTAACTTTACTGACTTTCTGAATTTATCTGACTTTACTTTACTTTACTATGGCTGAGAGGTAGCCGAAGCATCATGCAATGCGTTTATTTCTCTATTTCTTTATTTTTAGAAAATATAAATCACTCACCAAGATGAAGCCTTATTTGTTGGAACAGAAAAGCAAAATTGTGAATCCAGAGAAAGCAGCACGAGAAACATTGCACCAAGCTGATATCGAAGTCGACAACAGAGATTCTAGAAAAATCTGTCAGGAATTCATCTTTTTATCAAAATGCCTCACAAACAGATGGGAGCTTTATTGTCAGTATTTGAGATGGAAAATAAGACACGATAAAAGCCAAGACGTAGGCCAAGAGCCCATGTTTTGGGATGATACCAGATCGACCTTGAGATCTGCAAAATACGCATTATCACCAGGAGAACTTGTAAATAAGACCCTAAGCACGGCCATCCGTTTGTCACTTCGAGAATATTCTCATATTCAACTGGCAGGTGTCTTGGGAGATATCAGCTTTGACCAAGAAATGGACACTCTGAGACAATGTGCAATTCACGCTGAAGAATCTATGGAACAGGAGGCTCTGTATCTGATTTTTAAATGTATCAAAGAATACCAAGAGACATATAAAGAGAAAATTCTTGAACTGACAAACGATAAGACGTCTTCAAAATTACTACAGGTGAAACTTCTGGAGTCACTTGTTGTTGATTTCCCAAGAACAGTTAAAGAGAACAATCCAAAAGGATACCAAGAGCTGCCCTTCCAGTATTTTGAGAACTATGCTGAGCTTGTCGTTGCAGAACTAGAACTGTTAAAAGTACCATTCATCTTACAAAACTCTGATGAACCATATTGTTATAACAACATGGAACAGTTGTTAAGCCACAACCCCTTTTTGAGGACCATTCTACGACAAGAAAATGAATCAGCTCGTCAAATAGTTTATAACTTTCCAGAACTGTTTGGGTGTCGTTATCTCAATAAATCCACATTCACTTTTGTTGGAGCAGGCTTCCCTTTGACAGGGATCATACTGCATATTGAGACAGGAGCATCCATCAATTTGATCGACCGCGATGAAAATGCAGTCTCTACAGCAAAAAAGTTTGTATCCTTAATTGAGGAGCTTGGTATCATCAGCCCAGGTGCCATCAAAGTCATACATACAGATGCAACTGACGTTATTTACCTACCTAGAAATTTGATCGATGAGAAAAATTTGACCGACCAAGAGGTTTCTGGCAAAATGATAATTCCAACAGACATCTTGGATCTGGCTAGTGCTTTACCGGCTGTTACGACAGCCAAAGTATTAAAGGAAAACGCAGCACATGTCCCACTTGTTAGAAAACGAAATGTCAGGGGAATGTCAGAAATCTGGTACGAGAGATTCATCTTGCCAAAAGACAATAACTTTATGCTTGCAGGTGAAGTCACTCCACCACAGAGCGTTATTAATCAGGCAACACCCTCTAATCTTGTTGTTGGATTAACATCACCAATAAATATCAACTCGTGTCAACTGTATGTTAATACTTCTACCTTTGAATCTAAGCTGGTATATCTGGAAAAAATGCATCGCTTCTGGAAATTGGACACCAATAATAATGTTGTAAATATTTCTTTGGATAGAAGAGTCAGACAGTTTTATAAAGGCTAAGAAACTGAAAATTTGAATGAAAACAAAGGCAATTGAAGATGGAATGTAAGTTTGTAAAACATTGAAGTATGAGAGTATGCAATCAAATTGGTTCAAAATTAACAAACTTATTTTGACGTTATTTTAGGATTGACAAATGCAGCTTCTACAATTTTTGACACCATCATAGTAATAATTTAGATGTTATTTACAATAGATATCTGATTGAACAATTATTTTGCATTGCACAAAATTTGAATAGTATTATCAAATAAATTGTTAATTTTTAACAACAGAAAATTCATTTAAATTTGATAAATTATCAATTATTACTTATTAATTAATTATATTCTCATTTTCATATTTCCTATACTAGTTTATTTTTTTCAATAAACACTGCACGATTATCAAATTTATCACTTTTATACCGAGACAATTGCAATAGAAACAGCTAGTACTTATAATTCTTTATGTTATAGATGAAATATGATGTCACACATATCAGCTCTTGAGAAAACTCTTTCATAAGGATACCATATATGTATTTTAAAAGACATTTCTCAATTCCTCTAATGTTTTCAACAGGAAAGTACATTGTTTTAATGATAATAATCTTTGTAGATGCATGAAATATATTTTCATAAAAGAAAAATTCATAGGAAGAAAACATAACAGAAAAAAAAGATTTTATTGTATTATAAATGAGTTTCTTAATGTTTCGTAATGTTATTAAATGTGAAAGATTAAAATATTTTAAGAGACAGAGAAACAGAAGCAATCTTAGAAGGAGAGGAAAGAACTCTCATTTTTGATAAAGCCCCCATTAGCCAGAAGGTGAAAGTTCATAAGAGAAATATAATCTCATTTTATCCTGCTAATCTAATTGAATAAAGAAATAGCTAGGAAATATACATTTTAATATAACAATTATGACCGAATAATCACAAAGTTAACTCTGTTCGTTTTGAAAGGTTTACAATACAGTGTCCTGTTAACTATTATAAGCATCAAATTTATTAAAAACATTTTTAAAAGTTAATCTTAAAACCCACTAGATGTAATTCCTGATGCTGTTAAAAACATTTTAGAATGTACAAAAAACAGCAACCTTATTTTAAATAGAGGCAGTAGACTCTGTCTTAACCATAATATTAGTGACAGCATTTTGTTGTCATGTGGACATGTTTGAGTTTCTTTGGCAACCTTTAATTACACACCTTGATATACAATAAAGTGTGGTTATGTCATTTTAATAGAAACATGCTCTAGAATTAAGTTAATGCAAAACAAAGTTCAAGCAATTTCTGCATCCAAATTTTATTGATTTTTTTTACTTCCTTTTCTACTCTTTTGAGAACTTTATCTCACCAATATAGTTTAAGTATGGGTTTCAGTATATTCCACCTGAAAATAAAATACTTTAAACATAAGAAAGGCATTGATTTAACTTTGAAAAAGTTTGCAAAATAATCAGGTTTATAAAGCAATGCTGTCACAAGATAGAAACTATTGTATTTATATACGACGTCAAGGTCTAAGAAAAACGAAAAATATTATAAAAGCTTGATAGTGAGGACATCTCTGGAGATATCATAGGTTGGTGTTGTGGATCCCTTTGAATCATTTTATCTTGTAATTTTATTAGGTCAAATTGAAAGGAATTACCCTTACATAGACCAATGATGGTGGTATGAAAGGGAACAAAAAATAGTTTAAATATATATGCAGTAGTTTTCAATTCTTTTTATCAAAGAAAAGAAGAACATGAACTGTGTAAAAGGATTCAAATAATAAAAAAATGGCAGTTTAAATGTTTTAAAGGTGCCTCCATTTATTTATATAGTTTTCAATTTTTTGAGCCTCTTTCTCTCATATTTTAGTGTTTTTAACAATTGCCTATCAGTCTATGTTTATTAATTACTTTTTATATCCCTTGCCCCAATTTAGTCAAAATTTGCCAAAATAAGTTCTCACCAACATTAAAAAATAATAATATTACAATATCAACTAAGTTTGGTTATAATCAAACTAAATGGAACTGCTGCAATATTGTAAATCATACTTAAAATCTAACCCATATATTCAAACTAGTAAGCCAATAAATACAAAAATTTGACTAATTAATAAAAACAGGGATATTGCATATATACTGAAGATCTCTCTATCTATCTATCTATTTGGTTAAGTTACAGGAGGCTATATAGCCCATTCTCGCAACTGTGTTAACGCTATTAAGC
>JAUJPO010008458.1:0-20110 GCA_032270745.1 Tiaropsis multicirrata | reverse complement strand
CATCTATATTCAGTCTCTTTACTTCATCGCATGACATTTATTGTCTAGTGCATTCATTTTATGACTAAAGCGTCGTTAATAAAACGGCAATGTAACATTAACCATTAAAGCTACAAACTGAACCATTGTCAGAAACTGGTTATACGACAGAGATAGAACAGCAGAAATCAAGTTCTGCTCATTCCAGCCGCGGCTTTCTTATACTATGGTGACAACCACCAGACGTGATTTAACATTACAGTTTTTACTTTTTACCAACCTCCAACTTATGAATGTACTTTCAAATAATACCTAATTTTACGACTTCCAATTTAATAAAAGTGTCATAAAATTCGAAATTATTCAAAAATTTAACAAAAATGTCCTTGAAAAGTTTTTCCTCTTGGAGAAAAAGCAATTGAATTTAAGGTCATAAAACCTATACCTTTTAGGTACCTATACATACGGTAGATATGGAAAAATCATTTTCTTTTTCATTGATAGTCACCAAAGAAATTAGCAGAGCCCCAAAGAGATGTAATTAGAGCACTTTTATAGTGGTGGCCAATATAGCCTTGAGATCGACTTTTTCAGAACATAAGCATATTATACCAAAGTGTCACAAATTTGACGGAAATCCAAAAAAAAATTAGAACCACGGGTTAAAAATGATGCCAGTAAAAGTTCTGGCCGTTTAAAAGATGTTCTTGACCAAAATCAGAGGCAAATGCATTATGGGCAAGTGCATTATGGGCAGAAATCCTGAAAAATGCAATTATTGATTTAGGAATGAATTTCTGACAAGCATTTGGGTCATTGAATCATGATTTAGCATTATAATTGTATTCCTCAGTTTGAGTAAGTTGTAAGCAGGGATCGAAGTTTGTGGTTCTTAAAGGCGTTTTAGTGTAGTTTTTGAAGTTTTTTTTCTTCAATATTTAAGAACAATTTAAAAATATTTTGCCAATTATTGATTAAAATAACACAAAGAAGATTGTATTGGATCAGTAGTCAAAATTTGAGGTTGAAATGACTTTTTTACGAAAAGTTATTGCCGAAAAAGCATTTCGTATGTTTTATGGGGTAAAACGCAAAAAAATACGTTTTTAAGTGTGATCATTAAAACTTCATAAAATCTTTGCGCAAAAGGCCAAAGCCTGGAAGACGATCAGAGACCACTAATTTTCACCAGAAAAAATTCAACCCTTAAATCCTCTCACATCAGTAGATAGGGAGTACCTCTTTTCTTGTAGGTTTTCAGGGCTATCCACTGGTAGTGTGTTTTTTCTCGATCATAAAAAGAGTTATTTGCCAAACTGAGAATAAAAAATTTCTTAACATAAATTTTCAATAATTGCGGAAGAAAATAGCAAGAATATCATACGCGAATGAACCTTTTGACAATTTTTCGAAAGAATAGAGTTTCGCGAATTTGACCAAAATGACCTTAAAATTTATCTTGAGTTGAGGCTTATACAAAAAAATGAACAGCAACTCCCATACTTTAAGTGTATCTTTACTTTATGGCTACAAAAGTAAAAGTAAAGGAAAAAAGCCAAAGAAAGAGTCATACTTTGTGATGGTCAGTGACACCATCATCAACAACGATATCGCCAGAAATGCAAAACCGAACACAACTTCGAATGGTTTCAAGACACGTTGAACCTTTCCGAGACAGTTATTCTTCATTCTGCCTTTCTTACGCTCGATGCGGTGCTGTAATCGTTCGTCTTGTTCCAATCGTCTCAATTCGTTGCGTTCGTATCGAGACAGATTTCGACCAGAATTGCTTTTGGTACGAAGAGCGTTTAGCTTGTCAGCGTCCCTCTCTTTCCTTGTCATACGTCTTGGATTTGTTTCCTGGAATATAAGAACAAAAGTCCTCAAAGGCTAAAAAGTTAAGAACGCGCTAAGAAAACTTTAAAGCTTTTCAATAATAATTTCTGTAAAGAACTGTTTGAAAACAGCTGAAATGGTTGCGTTTGGTCAATGTTCTAATAAAAAAAAAACCTGAATGATTTTAATGTTTGTTGAAAAGTATAATTGTACCATAACATTGTAATAACATTCAATTTCGAAAGGACGACTCTTGCGAAAACCAACAAAAAGCAATAAAAATGAATGATCAATAATAACGCGGCTCAACCACGCTCCCGGGGTATCCTCTGTTCTATTTTACGTTTTTTTGTATGGTGCATCAAAGAATATTTATCGAGCCATAAATCAAAAGGCGCGCAAAGAGCCCTGGAAACGAGATTGAGTAAGACACTTACAGCTTCTTCATATTTTCGGCAACATCGAATCATTCCCAATGGCAATGCTGACATACCATATCCCTGAGATATACAAAAAAACGATTAAAATAATTGACAAATTATCACACTTTAAAAATCTTTACAAACGCCCATTTTTTCAAAAAACCGCAATATTTTGGATAAATTTTCGTGGCTGTACGATTCATTGCCGTATTCACGATAAAAACTTTCGCGAAATTATCTCGTAAAGTTTTTTAATCCCATTGAAGTAATTTGAAAGGAAGGATACTTTTAGAAACCATCAGACAAAAGTACTTGCTGTGTAAAGAATCAAAGTAAACATTCCAAACATTGACATCACACCAACCATGATGGACATGGCTTGCTCAGCGTCTATAACAAAATTATTTGGAAAAAATATTTTGAATCAAAATCAACTAAAAATGACATGAAGATTGACCCAAAATAGAGTCATGAAACTACAAGCATAAAAAAAGTTTCGTTTCGGTTTCACTAGAATACCACTATATTTAAAGCAACATTGAGCACTATCAAGAAAGAAGATTCTTTAGAAAGAAGATACTAAAGGGAAAATCTTTGTTAACATTCATGTCCTTTTCTTTATCATTTTACCCAAATATTTGTATTTACATAATGCAATTTTTATCTTCGCTTTGATTGTCAAATACTATCCTTCAATCATTCAGGCATCTTTCGAAAATATAAGGAACATAGGTATTTACTAACGTGTGTATTGTTTAAGTTGATCCTCTAGAAAATCTATTTTATTGTCAATTCCAGTGACATTCTGTGATGATGGTGTTTTCAGTGGCACGAATGCTCTAAACAAAGAAAAAAAGCCAACTTTTTTTATAAAAAATGGATAAGCTTCTGGTTATCGACGTTGTGGACTTGCCAATTTTAGACCACTCAAGTTTTTCCGCAAGAAAACTTCCTTAAACGAGTTTGGAGAACGAAGTATTGAGACAAAAATCTGTCTTTTTTATTCAAGCAGTCTTTCGTGACTTTTCTACTAAAGAAGGGCGTGGTCTCGACTTGAAAGATGAATTATATATATCTTTTAAAATCTTAATCAAATGGAAAGGTGTGTTGTTTTCGAAATCTAATAACTTGACCACTAAGAAAATTCCTAGTTAAAAAGCTGACGTTAGAGCCAGCGTTAGAGGAAGCAAAAATGTTTAAACATTGCAAATCAACATCTACATAGTTGTTAGTTTTTATAAGTTCCATTTATTATATGTTTTATGCGTTTTCAACCCTAAGCATGTAATTAAGATTTGTGATACTTACCCAGTCATCAAGATGACAAATGCAATAATCAAAAAGACAACAGTATATTTAAATGATGTGCAAAATTTCTAGAAGAAAAAGAGGAAAATTTGTAATTATACTAAAAAATCAATTATTTAAAACAGGGGCTGAGAGGGGTAGGAATAAGAAATCAAAGGTTTCATAGTCCACCAGTATCAAAGTGTTATCTGCTTTTACCCCCTGTCTTAAAAGCAGCGCCTCTTTGAGCACACATATAGCCGGATTCAGGAAGCTACTCATAGATTTTGACGGCAAGTGAATATGTGCAAATGCAACACTCTCCCTTAAATGTTTTGAGAACCTTCTCTATCCGCCACTGATAACTTCATAATATGGTTTAGATTTTTACGTAAAAACGCTTATAGGTTGAAAAAAATTGAAATAAAAATTACAATTACAAGCTCAATATACAAACAAAAATACTTGTTTAGTTGATAGTTCATCGTCTTCTGGATCTTCAAAAAAGAAATACATGAAGGGCAAAACCATAAACACAAACAATCCAACCAAACCATATAGAGCTGAAAAGGAGAGGAAACAAAATTGAGTTAGGGCCAAAAAAGAAATTACATTTCTGTCAATGTATAATTCTAGGAGTGACATAGAAAGAATTTCCTAAACTTTCAAGAGAATATTAAAAAAGTAAAAAAAAAAATTCTAATTTATTTGTACACAATGATTGTACTTACTGTAATAAGTATAGGTGACTGTCGATTCAATTGAAGCTCGGGTTGAATTGTCATCTGCCCAATCCTTTAAAAAAGTACAATTATGATCATTATCATAGGATTAATAATAGAAGGAATCGTGCAATACTTTCAAAGTGTAGAGCAAAGGTTCTATCATATAAACTGATGCTTATAAAAATATGTACATCATTTCATTTTGTTACTTTGTAAACTTTGAATCAAATGCCACAAAACAACAAAGACTACTTATTTTTTTGGAAACTATTTTCAATTTTTCGACTTACTTTAAAAGATCCATTAGAATTCTTCATATAGGACACCAAAAAGACATCGACAGGGACCAAAGCAATAGTCATCAAGGTGATGAACAGACCAATGATTGAACCAAGGGTGGATGTAACTTTTGAAGATTCGTGATGTTGGAAGAGACGAATATATATCCAGGAGAAAATGAAAGTCAACTGTAAGACAAATAAGTGTTTTATTATCACAAAGTATCCTTAGGTAAAAATCATCATGAAGAGAAAAAAAGGTGGTTTGGTTGGTGTAGGAAATAAAATATTACATACAAAATTTTAACTTTTTAGTTCCTTGAACTATTAGTTGTTCAACCTAGGACATTTCTTGATATTCTCTTTGAGAAAGATCAACAAAAAATCCTTCATTTTCAAAGACAAAATATTTTTAAAAGATGAAAAGCACTTACCACTAACACTACTGTGAAAGGTATCCATCCTCCAGCCAACACGGCATGTGGTATCTGCATATTTTAAATTTTTTGTTATTTCCTTTTGTTTAGTTTTCTTTGAAAAAAAATCAAAAACAAATAAATAAATAGCCTTGTATATTGTGATAGATAGATACAAATGAAAATGATCAATCATTCAAGAAGATATTCATCGAAAGAGTAATATCCAAAATATATTTTCTTTGTTGTACAATTGTTATATTTAGTAAGAAATTGTAAATCTTTATGTTTATGCTAAAATTAAGGTAAAAGCCAGGAAAAATTCAAGAGAGTGTTTGAAATAATGTGTATAATAAAGACAAATTTGAATAAAAAATATGTACAAAAAGGATACAATGATAAAGATAAAAATACAATTAAATTAACAAATAATGATTTTCTGTTTATTCATTTTGTGTCAGTGTGTCAGTCTGCACATATATTCAATCAATAATAGTTGTCAGCTTTGGGATGATGAATAAGTCTTCTGCGCTGTCACCATTTTCAAGAGTAATTTGAGACGCTATTGAATCTTGTCGACAATACAGACACTTGACTTTGGAAGAATGATTGATTATCTTTTTAATGCACAATTTACAAAAGCTATGAGAATATTTTAGGGTACATTTATTTGTAATTGGAACCAAACATATTGGGCATTCGTTTTTTGTATCTGTCATTTTGAGTCAAGACATTTGAAAAAACATTTTATCATTTTATCATTTTGCTTCTTTCTAAAAATGAAATAGACAAAAATGAAGAAAAACTTAAAACTACACCAAACTGCACAAAAACAGGTATGATATGTTTTTAAATCGAATTCATTCTGACAACAATGTCAAATTATCAACGAGTAAAATGAGCTGGAGCGTTAATTTAACCCCCGGGCACACAAAATTACCACCTGGACACAAGCCATTTCATTTAACCCCCTGACAACATACCCTCCAAGCGAGTAGAATAGAGAATATTAGTTCAATTGTCACAATCGTTTTCATTTAAAGGAAAGTTATTGATTTAAATAAAAATTAGAAATTCACTTTTTTCAAAGTAAAATTATTATTTATTTTTATTATATCATTTATACAGGTTAGTCTACTTCAGTAATATACAATATATACAAAAATATATAAGTATAAAAAATACTGTTATCAAAGAGAGATCTGTCAAAGAAAACAAAGAAAAGACAAAGGCAAAAAACGAATTTAGAATAGGAATGACTAAAAAAATATGACTAATGTGAATTGGTGCTATTTACTCACACCTGAATTACAATTTATAATAAAAATCAAATAATATAAACACTTAATTGCATGAAAATTCTGGGGCATGAAAATTTTGCAATTTTGCAGTTGAGTTCAAAAAGAAATACAATTGAGTTTAAATTCTTCAGATGATTATTTTCATCGCAACTTAACCCTTTAGGTGCCAATGTTGAATATATTCAACATGGACTATGCAGGCCTGCATTCTCTATTCTCTATTTTCAACTTAAAATCTTAATTTTTGGATTTCGATTTCGAAATTCAGTCTTTTGGAAGAAATTTTGACATTGAAAGTCAAAAAAATGCCCAAATTTGCAAAAATTCACTTTTACACTTTTACAAAATTTGTATTATTATTTAATCGTTTTTGGAATAATCAGGGTCAGTCGGGCCTGTAGAACAAAATATTTAATTTGTCTCTCCTAAGAGGATAATACTTGAAAATCAATAGTTGTTACATCACAGTAATTGTAAAAATTCAATAAGATTATAAAAATTACAAATATGAAAAGTCAAAACAGTAGGTAATTATTATATTTCACAGAACAATGTATATTGTATATTAACTATTGTTCAGCCTCCTGGAAATATCCAGGCTTCAATCTCTTATAGTTCAAGTTGACCCCAAACAAATGTTCACCTAGTTGTTCACCATTTATCTCACCAAAACCTCTTACTTTTCCAGACTCAATGGTCCAAAAATCTTCTGAGAATATCATAGTGTATTTCCACAACATATCTTCTTGCCATTTAGTTGGAGACCAGTCAATATTCCCCGTAAATGTTCTTGTTTCAGCATCATAGTGATGATCTGTGAAATATTTCTTTGGATTTGGTCTGGAACCATCCTCTAAACTAGGCCACATGTCACATTCTGGACTTTCATAGGAGATGTAAGGGCTGGAAAGGTTTCCAAAATGATAAGATGCTAAGCCCATGGTATCACCTTGCACATACACTCCATCAGCTATTGTTGTTAAATTTGCAAGGGTAAACAATGATTCACCACTTTCTCCACTTTCAAGAGAGATTTCAGAGTGATCAGAAATTTGCCGACAATACGGACATTTGACTTTTGAAGGATGATTGATAATTTTTTTAATACACAATTCACAAAAATTGTGAGAACATTTTAAGGTACATTTATTTGTAATTGGACTCAAACATATTGCGCATTCGTTTTTTGTGTCTGTCATCTTTTAAGGTCTCATCTAACTATTTCTTAAACCTAAAAATACACATTTCAAAAAAATCAATGAGAGATTCAAATCAACACGAAAAAAATAATCGATAAAAGAGCTTTAAAAACCCTTTGCGCATTATATGTTATCCATAAAATCCTGCCTTGTAGAAAACTGGTGAAAATTCCTTACTTGTGTGCGTATACACTTTTGAAATCCAAAAGAGGCATCTAATATAATTTTTAGAGTGACAAAAGAAAAGGAATTCAGGTAACTTTTTATACAGGTCAGAAAAAAAAGAAAACAAGAAATAAGTCAAAAGTTAAATTTTTCTTACATGTTGTATTAAAAACTGTGAACAGATATAGGAAACAAGAATGCTAATAATAAACCTTAAAGATAACAAAAAATCTAATGGCTACTTCATAAATAGTATATCTTTGTTCTTTGACAGCAGCAGAGTGAGTAAAGACCTACTTGAGGTGTTCTTTAATGTAATTTTCAATGTCAAACTTTCTTTTGCAGCCATCATAATTCATGTATCGTACTTTACCAAAAATAGGACGTTCTTTCCAACCTTGGTCGTGTAAACCTGTAATGCTCCATAAAATTCCATTGTAGCCTCTTGGGTCACGCCCATCTAACCCGTAGGTGTCATTGAGTCTGACAGCAAAATCAACAGCTTCTTCAGGAGATTTTGTCCATTCCAAGACCTTCTTTGCCCAGTACATTCTCATAAAACCATGCATTTTGCCATCATTTACTAACTGTTTTTGAGCAGCATTCCAAAGCCGATCATGTGTTTTACCATTCTCCAGCTGCTCATAGCTGTATGTATAAGGTCGTTTGTCATTCCTGTGATCCTCCAATGTTTTCTTGCCAAATGCTGGCCCTCCATTCAAATTATCATAATCTTTGTTATAAAAAACAAAGTTCTCAGAAAGTTCCCCTCGTACTACAAGCTCTTCGATAAATCCTGCAGAGGAACCCTTGCTTTTTCGGGCAGCATAGGCAGCCCTTTGCTTGCTCAAGTGACCATGTCGAAACCAGGGAGACAAATTTGATGTGGCATCTTTGGTAGGATCATTTCTCAGTTTGTCATAGACAGCAAGAGTGCTCAGGAATTGATTTAAAGCTTCTCTACCAGCAGTAGCACCAGGGATGAATATCAATTCTGGTTCTTTAGACTGCTTCCATTTTTCTTCAAGTATTTTGTTGACATTGAACTCTTTACCATACGATTGCAACTTTTCTGGATTTGAAGAAGTTGGAGGGATGTCTGTTAGGTATTCATCAAGTTTTTTATTTATTTTGAGTCTTATGGTTCTTGCAGCATACTCTTGCTTATCAGATGTTTCCCAGACTGGTATGACATTGTAACTATCAACCTCCCAAAGCGGTAATTCTTTCTTCTCACATATGTCAATGATAGGCTTGAGATCAAATTCTCTCAAAGTGTGCATATCAGCAACTATTCCTGAGGCTTCAACATCTACAAAATAATCATTCAATGACTTGATATCAGGTACTGTATCAAATGGGATCTTTAGCTTTTTAAGACCACTTCGTACATCCTCCAAGCCTTTCCAATAGAACCAAGCAAGACGGTAGGTTGGATGGCTATCTTCTACAATGTGGACAACTCTAACAGGACAGGCTTCCTCTTGACATTTTAAAAGACTCCAGTTATCATCAACACGCATATCTCTTCTCATTAAATAAACCATTGGACCTTTGCCTTTCAACTGTTGTTGAGAACCTCTCAATCTATATCTTGCAGTTGCAACTCCAATCTTTGCTTTCTTCATTGCTTTCATGTTTTGAGACTAGAATAGATTGAACCATGTCAAGATAAAAACTTCTCAAAATTATTCAATGTGTGAGTATGTGTGCATAATATGTGTATAAGCTATTATTTATTGAATGTTTTATAATCACATTCAGCCTAAAGTTTTGGTTCCAATGTTTCCAACATTTCCCATTTTTCCAAGTTCTCCAACCTCTTGGACCACATCTTTGTGTTTTGATAATTTCGCTAGGACTTTTACCGTGGTCATGTTAACCGGCCGTAATACAATTTTAAATATTGCCGATTTTTTTTAGTAAGTGTGGCCCGCCTCGATCTCCTTGGAAAATTCGAAAAAAAACAAATATGGCATAATTACGCCGTAATTATTCCATCAAAACATAAACAACAAAACGAAAGTGAAAGAAATCAAAACATACAAGATAGGACAATAAGCAGTCACCATTTGTTTGTGTATCATTATTATGTCTTCATCATCGCAAAAGAATATTTTTAAGCTTCTCACAGCTTCATTGTTAGAGGATGATTATGAACAGTTAAACATTTTATTAATAAAATCAAAAAAAACAAAAAAATACAATCGAAATAACACCGTTGTTGGTGCAGTCAAGGGGCTTGGTGACTTGGTGAAAAATTCAAGGCAGACCAATGCAAGAATCGAAACGTATCATTTGACCATCCTCGAATATAATGACAGCCAGTTTAAGGTTATGTTTCGAGTCAGTCGGACAGCATTCCAAACATTATTAAACCACGTCCAATTTCATGATTGTTTTCAACAAAAACAAACTGGAGGTATGTATTATTACACGTTTTTAGAAGTTTAGCTACGAAAAGAAGATTTGCTATTTTTGTTTTGAATGATGAAAGAAATGTTTCGCAAGAAAAACAAATGGTTTTTTCACTTGATTCGAATTGTTTCACAGAATAATTCGATTCGAATTGTTTCAAATGTTTTGATGTGTTATTCTAATGTTATTTTTTTGTGTTTTGGAATGTTTTTCTACATGATTAATGTTTATTATATGTATATTATTTTCGTTCAGGTAGACCTATGGTTCCAACCGAGAAGCAACTGCAATTGTTTCTGTGGTTTTGTGCTTCGAGAGAAAATTATATTCGGATTGCCGATCGCTTTGGAATGCACACAACCACTGCCATGAAATGTGTGGACCGAATGGTAAAGGCTGTCATCGAAAACCTTTTACCCAAAGTGTTGAGTTGGCCATCGATTGAAGAACAAAAGAAAATCAAGAAAGGGTTCTCAGCGAAGGGACTTGAGCATATAATTGGGGCGATCGATGGCACTCATATTAGGATAAAGGCTCCTGTAAAAGACCACGAGCAGTACGTTAACCGAAAGAGCTTTCATTCAGTGATAATTCAGGCCATTTGTGATCACACAATGAAGTTTCTTGATTGTTATATTGGTTGGCCAGGTTCTGTTCACGATGCCCGCGTTTTTAACCATTCCGATATCTTCGCAAAACTTGAAGAAGACCCGTTTAATTTCTGCCCAGATGGCGGGTATTTGCTTGGTGATTCAGCATACCCATTGCTGTCTTATTTGCTAACACCTTACAGGGACTATGGAGACCTAACAACAACCCAAAAGAATTTCAATTATTCACTATCGTCCTCTAGAGTCCTTATAGAGCGGGCTTTTGGTTTGATGAAATCCAAATTTCAAAGATTGAAGGAAATAGAGCTCAATGATCTTGAGAGAATTAACAAACTTTTGCATTCAATTACTGCATTGCATAATTTTTGTATAGTTGAGGGTGAAATCGATGTCCCCGAATTTGAACCAGATGAAGACTTGGGACTAGGCCATGAAGAGGACACCATATGTTTGAAATGTGTCGGATCAAATAAAGCTGACGCAAAATTAAATCGTGACGAGATAGCTGAAGAATTATTTTATAATTGTTAAACTAGGTTTTAACATAGTCGACTATGGTTTTAAATAAAATGAATTTTATCGTTCTAAATTTATAAACAAATTTCAATTCTTATAACTAAACAAAAAACTACTGAAAGATAAATATTATTCTCTTCTTAATTCGTCTAAAAGTTCTTTTAAAATTGAATTTTTCTCCCTCGCGATGTTTTCCATCCTGTCCAATCGCGACAATACTTGCTGTTGGTGGTCTTTTTCACTCTCTCTCTCCTCTCGCACTATTCTATCTTGATCTTCCTTCCATTCTTCTAACCAGGAAATCATCGTTCCTGTCGACTTTGCGACTGACGACACGTAATTACGCTTGCGTTTTTTCTTTTTTCCATTATTCCTTTCTGGCACAGCTTGATCTCCATCGTTTTCTTCTCCACTGTCTTCCTCGTTAGTTGTGTGTTCATCTTCCTCATCACTTTCCACGAAAGCATTTTTCTGAATGATGGTCAGAGAGCTACGAACCCCAACCGGTTTAATGTTTGCATCATTCCCCTGAGTCGCGTTCAATTCGGTATAGTACGAACAAGTTTTCCTTTCCCCTCCACTTTGCTCTTTGTTGCTCTTCTTTGCTCTGAAAAAGGAATAGAGTTAAAATTCATATCCATGAGATGTTTGAGACTTTAAAACACTCCACCCCCCCCCCCCCCGCTACATAAAAGAAATAGGGTTTGGTACAGGCTAGGGATGATGGAGGAAGTAAAACTTGCGAAACATTCGAAAATGATAATCGAACGTTACAATCGAATGCTCAAACGTTCGAAAGTTTTTTAACAAGAAGAAAGACGAAAAATGTAAATAAGAGAAAATTAAAAAAAAAATAGGGAATAAAAATAACAACCAGCCTTACTTTTTAAAAGCATCCATCATAGTTCGCCACTTTGTGGTGCATTGATGGGGTGTTGGCTTTTTGTTTCCTTCTGGAATGTTCTTCCACAAGTCTTTAGTCAACATTTCCCAAACCTTTTTTTGCTTAAAGCGTCCATTTTGAAATTTTGGTTTGTATTCGTGGTGCAGATCTATCAGTTTCTTGACTAAGCCTTCGTCTTTCCAATAGAATGTGTTTCCTTCTGCTTCATCATCTTCTTCTTTTTCACTGTCATCCTCTTTTTCAGTTTCACGTTCTTGTCGATTACTGGTAGACTCTTGAAGGTACGATCGGTCAAAAAGCGAGGGCTGATCATTAGCTGCTCTCGAGAATGTACAAGAAGATGAAGGTGTATCTGGATTGGATGGTGCATTAACAAAAGAGGTGATGGGGTTCTGTGTGACGTTGAAAGCTGAGTGTGCTGGTATAAAAGTGTTGTCTGGTGCATAAGGTGTATATTGGGGAGCTGATGTCGTGAAATCAAATTCGTCGTTCTCATTATATTCTGGAATCTCACCCATTTCTTTGATTTGCTATAAAGAAAAGAAAAAACTAAATTTCTATTCCTCTATTCTCAAATTTGTGCGTAGCGTTTATTACACGATTGGGACTATACTCTCCCAGATATTACAAAAACTATTTCTTTCCCATTATAAAGTTATAAAAAAATTGCGTACCTTTTTTAGTTTCCTAATGATAGCCAGAGAACTGTCTTCTTTTTTATTCTTCTTTTCTTTTTTGTTTTTCTTGACCTTTGGCTGAACCATTTTATCACTCCCATCATCTTTCTTTTGCCTTTTAATACCATTCTTCGTTTTTTTAGATTTGTTGCTACTTTCTTTTTTTAATGATGGTCTTGTGGTCGATATTTTAAGTCTTATCTTTGGTTCATTGGGAGTGGGAGATATGTCTGCTTCGTTTATGGTGGATAATGTGCATTCCATTTCTTGCTGCCTTGTATCTTTCAAAAATATTTTTTTGAATAAGATTGCCGCCCTTTATTTACATTCGAAATATCTTGGACAACACGCATAAATTATCTCAATAGAACGCATAATTTTAAATTATTACGATGACGAATCTCACGATTCTCCAACCAAAACGCCAAAACTTTGTAACTTATTTTGGCTGGCGAAGTACAAGGAAAGTCCAACTTTTCCAACTTTTCCAATCTTTACAACTTTTAAGGATGGTTTTTGGAGATGGGAAATGTTGTAAGTTATTTTCCCACTTTTATTATTTTTACAACTTTTTGGACCAAAACTTTGGAAATTTGATGGGAGAACTTGGGGAAATTGGAAATAAAGGGACCAAAACTTTGGGCTGATTGTCAAAAGTTGAAAACCGTAAAAAGTTGTTATGTTCTATTAGAACTTTGATTGTTTTTTTCCATATAAAATATTTTAATAAGTAGTGAACAATATTCACGAAAGTGCTCGATATGAGACAGAGCTGTTTTTAATTTTTTGGTTTTGAAAGTAAATCCATATTATCAAATGTTTTATCAAAACTTGCTAATTTAGTGTAAGTTGGTAAGATTGAAAATACTCTTGAAAACTTTTACTTAAAAAATAATTTAGTTTAACAGGTAGATAGACAATTAGATGGGTTTGCCATCTTAAGTGAATCTTTTCTGTAGAAAAAACTTATATTGAAGGGCCATAAATGCATTCTATCTATTCTATCTATCTGGTATTTGGTTTCAGTTACAGGAGGCTTTTCAACCCATTTTCGCACTGGACACTCTTTAGTTAGTATCCCATCAGCAACCTTGGGCTGAATACCCAATTCCCCTAACATGGCATACATTGACCCGGACGACAGGTTACCGCCGCAAGTGGGAATTTAACCTTGTCTCCTGTATAGGAATCAAGGTTGTCATTTCCATTTCCTACATAAGGGGCCAACAACATTCTGTATCCAAAATTTCTACCTTGCTTCTCCACTGTCCAAAAACCCTGTGCCATAGTATTGTTTTATAGCATACCAAGAATGCCTTCAGATTTCTAATTGTGTAAGAATATTAGGCCTAGATCACAAATAACTTGTGTTTGCGTCTTTTTTGATGAAAAATATGATTTGGTCGGTCTGTCAGCCTTGAAAATTGTCGGAATTTTGAACTTGCAAGCAAAAATACGTAAAAAATTGTTAGATTAAAGGCTTAAAATGACATCATAGCACGCTAAACTGCGGGCAGTAGCACACACATATGCAAAAAACATCATCTTGCGTGGGTTGAGCACAAACGCAAAAAAGCACAGGCTAAAGATCATAAAGCTTTTATTCCAGAAAAATCTGAAGTATTTCCTGATTTCCTGACTTCAAAATGTCAGAAGTTCAGAAGTTCACGATTGTTCAAATATGGCGTGCCGGGACTGCCTCCAGTGTTATTGAGAAAAAAAATTGTTTCTTTAAAAAAAAATTAGCAACATTTTACAATTACAGTCAGGGAAAATTGGCAAGTTTTTGTCCTCGTTCGCATCTTTATAATCCCGTAAAAGTGGGTATTTTTGTCTATGTTCTCCGCTACAAAGTCTTTAAATTGCTCTAAACTTTTTTAACATCAGTGAAATTATATACTTGAAATTTTCAAGAGTCGTAAAAAAATAATATATATTTAAACAATTCTATCCAGCGCGATTTTCATGTTCTTCTTTTCTTCATTCTTAATAAAGAACTGAAAAATGACATGTGACACAAAAAAAATGTCCGTACGAAGGAGTTATATACATGACGTTGGAACAGTCGTAAAAAGTCATAACTACCAAAAATTTGCGTGCGTTCCATCTGGGGGAATATATTTGTTTTTAAATCTGACTTGAACTATAGACTCAACAACATTGTGTATTAGACTATGGTATAGTAGCGCCACTGGGATTTGTAAGTGTTCGCATCGTAATCAATACGCTTATTGTTTTCGTTTGGACAGTATTGTTTTATAAACCTATTTTTCTTGGAAACTCCTTCGTAAAAAGTTGACACTAATTTTAATTTTGGTGATGTTATGAGAACGCTTTTTTGGATGGATTCTCTGACTGTACAAGTGTCATGCTTTTGTAATTCTAGTCTACTTCTTCTTAATCTTTTTTTACATAAATATCAGCACTTAATTTGATGTTTCTATCATGATTCAAGTAAAAAATGTGTGGAAAAAGCGGAAACAAAATGACAAAAAATAAAAATAAAATCAAATAACATTTTACCATGCATAATAAAATCAAATGTTTGTAATATGTTTTACATGTCATTTTGTTTGTACTATCATCAAATTGCTGTAACGAAATAAATATCAAATATCAAAACATGAAAATATATCAACAGGTCTCGACCTCTATGTAATGCATGTGGTTCCTGGTTCATAAGCGAAATGCTCTCCAGACGAAGTCCTAGGATGTTAATAGAACAAATGTCGGAGCAATCCACTCTCTATGTATGTTTACAAATTTAAGGCCCCGTCTATATTATGTCCAAGCGACGAGAACTACGAGATAAAAGTACTTCTTTTGTCTGTTCTTTTCGTTCTTTGGGTTCTTTTCAATCTTTTATATCGTTTATATCATAAAAAGGCTCATTTACTCCACTCCTATAAGAAGGACTTAAGAAAGACTTCTTTATTGCATTGCCAATCATTTAATGGGTAATTAATTGCGTATTTAACTAATTAGAAAATCAGGACAATTTGAATGAACCTCGAATGAATGAACGCAGATTGTTAAAGGTAGATCAAATCTAACGTGAAATTTCATGTCTAAAACTTTAGCTATAAAGAACAATCTTTGCACTACAACTCAACGTAATCACAATAAATACTTCAATCGTTCAATACCTGAATTCCTGAATATATAAAATGTTTTGAGAAAAACTCAGTGACGTACTCAGTGGGTGTGTGCGTACATTCAGAGAGAGCCGATATAGATAGGGACATATTAGCGTAAGCCAATCAGATCAGATCAAATTATTTCCCGCGTGTTTTTAAAGGGAAAAGTCTAGTGGAGAGGTCGAAATTTAAAGGGACAAAACAATCACGACAGTTAGTCGAAGCATCGAAGATGAAGACACCGTCGTATTGAGCCACAGACACTGGTATTTTTTTGCCATTATAAATACTCAACTACAGAAATGTTCTTTAGAAAACAAGCAACCAGTCCAATTCACATAGGTAATTATGTTTTGTAACTTCAGTCAGAGAATCCATCCACAAAAGCGTCCTCAAAACATTACCAAAATTAAAAATAGCGTCGACTCATTACGAAGGAGTTTGCAAAAAACAGGTTTATATAAAAGGTTTAGACTCTTAAACAATATACCATAGTCAAATACACACTGTTGTTCAAGTCAGATTTAAAAGCAAATTTATTCCCCAGATGGAGCGCACACAAATTTTTGATAATTATGACTCTTCCAACTTCATGTAACTCCTTTGTACAGACATTTTTTCTTTCAAGTCACGTGCCATTTTTCAGTTCTTTATTAAGAACGAAGAAAAGAAGAACATGAAAATCGCGCTTGATAGAATTGTTCAAATATTATTTTTCTATAACTGGGGATGATTATTTCTTAATGACTGGATAGTTTATTAGGTATACAACTTTTTAAATTATGTTTAAAAATTCTCAACCAGGTTATTAATGAGAGAATTAACTTTCTAATAATAGCCTTAATGGTGGAGTGCAAGCTAGACTTTATATAGTACAGACTAGGCTATGAGTATAAAAGAAGGAGAAATCAGTTGAAGTTCCTCCTTCATGGAGTGATGACATGGGCAAATAAAATTGAATCTTATTTTTTATGAAGTTGACGCTTTAAATTACCATCACTCTAGAGACACTACTTCATCCATACTTGCCAAATCCTGATCATAAGGCAACACTGTCCAATTAAGGCGCCGTGGTACACTACGGGAGACAAAGGTTGCTGACGGGATACTTACTAAACAGTATCCAAGTTGGAAAAAAAGGTTGGAAAAGACTCCTACAACTCAAACCAAATAGAAAAAAAATTATTAGAGAACAAAAAAACAACTAAAAAAAGCAAATAGGTATGCAAAAGATAAAAAGTATAAATATTGGTATTGGTAAATTAATATATAATATCAAAGTACACATGTTACAGGAGAAGAAAAATGACAACTAACTTTACAACCTCCATTTTACTTGCCATGTTTCTATCTAGTCAGAGAATCCATCCAAAAACCCATCCTCTTAAGATTTCTAACATTGAAAAGACATAAATCTCACGAAGAAATCAGTTTTATAAAACGATGCTGCATGTAACATGCATGAAAACAATTATTGTATTTTACAATGTGAAACATTCACATTCCAATGGTGCAAAAGCAATTATCTTTCTGCAATTGTAGTATGAAAGGAAAACAAAACTTTTTTACTGGATGGAATCTATATTCCAAAGATGATTCTTGCAGAAACTTTTTCTACCTTTTTTGATTGTTTCTACCTATGTCATGTAACTCCTTTACATGAGTGTTGTTTTCTTTTGCGCTATGTGGCAGGTTTTGAAAGTTTGAAAAAATTTCATTTGTGCAAAAAAATTCAGAATCATTTTAATACTTTATTGCTCTATCACCTAGTGTCTGTGATGGAGAGTAGAGACAAAAACACCAGCTGTTTACAGAAATTTAAAGATGAGAGTGAGGAAAAAAACTATTACCAATATTCCCTAACTGTATATATCTATTTAAACACCTAGAGTAGTAAAGGACACATGGTACCTGTCGTTGGTACATCTCAGTTCTTCTAAAACAGAACTAGCATGGGCTAGGACAAATTATAATACAAAGAAAGATCAAAAGGTAATAAATCACAAAAACTAGTCACACAATACAAACAAACACATAAAATAATAACATCAAAACATACAGATATATGCAACATATATAAACAGAGAGAAATACAGACATAAAGGCATAAACAACTAAATGTGTTAATCAAGATAAGGCAATTAAAATATAGGTACTAATACTAGGAAATAATAACATAGCGCAATAAAATGAAATAAAATGTGTAAATAATAGTCAAATGTATAGAAAATCCCCTAATAGTGAACACCATGAGTTGATGGGGAGGGTGGAGGAGCAAACATATCTTGCGAATATCTTTTTATTCTTTATTTTTTTAAAGATAATATTATACAGCTTTAAAAAGTAAGATTACGAAATAATGTCAGTTATGGAGGAAGCCTTAACTTCAGGTTAGTGTGTTTATTTTTTGTTGCTATTTATTGATCTCGATTAGAATACTTCATTGGAGTAAGACTTTTTTGTACGATAGAGTGAATATATTTTTCTACTGTTTTTAGATTTTAAAATGTCCAAGTTTCAATTTTCATTGTAGACAACACACTCTTTTTGAGCCTGAGATTTATTGAAATGTTTTTTCCAAAAACTTTAAAGAGCTCACAATTTGAGCATGGGAATTTTCTAATGGAAGCTTAGACCAACGGAAGTATTTTAGGCATATGTTTGAGGGTAGGGAGGGGTAGGAAATTTGAGAAAATGTGGATCAAAGTTAAGAACAACCGAGCCTCTGCCGAAATTTTCTGGTTCTTATAAAAAAGAGTGTTTTGATGTTTTGTTTTCAGAGATGGAGGAGTTTCTTTTGAATTGTTACATTGCATCAGTAATCAAGGTTGCGATAAAGCAAGTCAAGAGATCTATTAATCAACATAATAAAAAGGTGTGCTTAGAAGATGCAGTTTATTTGACCATACTACTTATTAATAGGTCAGGACCTACTAGACAGACATATTTTGTTAATAATTTGACTAGAACAGCAACTTCAGCCCTAGTTGATGTAGGATTAATGCAGTGATATAAGCAAATTAGTCTTTGCTGGAGTAATGTAACCTACATTGTTTAAACATTATTTCATTCCTCTTATGTTCATTTCAGGTACATTTTGGTTCGCAGATTGTGGCTTCAATGCATGAGTATACAAATTATTTACCGGAACAATTTGATGATACTTTACCAATTGAAGGTATGTCTTTTTATATCTATTTTTTTATTTTTTTATTTCAAAGAAATCTCTACTCTATATCTTTGTCAAATTTTGAGCTTCAGTCCAAAAAATTCCCAAAAGATTTAGTGCAAACCTATAAAGTCATCAGACTGAAATTATGGTGACTTCTTTCTTGGGTATTTGTGGGTTTTTTTAATCTTATATTTTTGGCTAAAAATCGGTGAGTCGGTGTGATTAGCATGTTTAACTTTAAAGAAAAAATAAAGACATTCCTGACAAAAGGAGGTTAATTGTTTGATAGAACTCTGATTTGCTTAATGGAGTTCAAATTAAAAGAGGAGGACCCTGACTTTTTCACTCCACTGGTTTGGCTCAGTCATGAAAACAGAAAAGAGACAATGCTTTTTAATTTGAAAGTGTATAATTCTATAAACCCGTGTCCGTAAATCATGTCCATAAAGCCAAGTCCATTAGCCATTAAAATCCAGTCATGATGTTCGTAAAAGGAAGTTTTTTTATTGATGTCGTTGCATTGTAAAGCCATCACCTTGAATAAATTGAATAAGTTTTCACAAATCTTTGAGGTTGTGGTGTTTGAGTAAGCTCAATAAAAACTTGTTGGTGAATGGTTGACAAGCATGGAATTTATGCAATATTTCGTCTTGCTTGTCTTTGTGGTCTTCTTGTTGTTGGTTGTGGAATACATTGCACAATGTTGTTTCGATGGGTATATTGATGAAGAATATTTTTTGATGGTTGAGGAATATAGCACGAAGAAATGTTTTGTGTTATGTTTGCTTGATACATGGTTCGAGAACGTTTATGTAAATTAGCTTGAAAGACTATGTTGTTGCCAATATTTTTTCTTTTTCGTGGTTGAGAAGGAGGTGCGTGGTTATAGAATGGTTTGAATGGATCATGTGATTCAACATTGACTTGGTCACGTTGATGAATTTCAGACGGTGGTACTTCTTTTGATAGTCGTTTCTCAAACAGTGTCTTAAACAAGCTTTGATCATACGTTGCTTGTGAAATAATTTCATTAGAAAGCTGTTTGTGAAGTTTTGGTTCTGCCACTC
>JAUJPO010008347.1:0-20119 GCA_032270745.1 Tiaropsis multicirrata | reverse complement strand
TTATTTGATGGTGGATTTGAGTCAGTTTTAGAGCAAATTTTCATAAAATTTTCAGAAAAATTCAGTTTTTGTTGCATTTCACTTTCGCTCCAAAAACATGACCGTACTCAATTTTTATTTGACGTCATATCTTGATACCATACCATTTATTGCTCAACCCTTTCATATTTTTACGTTTTTTTGTCCAGTCCTTCTATTCATTTTCTATGGGCAAGAGGCTTTAATGATTTAAAACATTCCATAAATATATTGCTTCAAATTTTGCTGAATCTTTAAATCTTTCTCTTACCACAACTATGCGGTATTTTATTTTATATGATAGCCTTTGTGAACCGGTCATAGATTTTATTGGCGGAGGACTGCTTTTTCTTTTAATTAGAGGCCATTTTAGCCAATCCAGAGGTTTTAATTTTCAAAATTTTCTTTACCAGTCGGCCCCAACTATATGAAAAGTCCATTTTGAAGAACTTTGGTATCATTGTTTACCATCGATTTCCAAAAACCTGACATTGCAATTTCAGGCTTTTTTTAAATATCAAGGCAATTCAAAAAACTATGACATAGACGTGACGTTAACTGTAACGATTTTTCGGGCGTGAAAATTTAATTTTCAGAAGTGATGGCGTGAAATCGCGAAAATTGGCGTGATGAATTTTGGGGTCGCTGGCAGGGGGCCTCATTGTTCCAAAAAATATGCCGGAGACGGAATTATAGTTTTAAAGTGGAATTACGGAATTCGAGCCAAAATTGAACGGAATGAGGGAATTGGGGACCCCTTGAAACCCCCTCCCCCCTTAAAATGTCTCTTGACGCTGTAAAAAAGGAAGTTAAGTTGAGTTGAGAATACTCATATCCATCATAAAAATATTTGTTATAATGTTTTATAATTGTTTCAAAAAAGTGATTTGTGTGTAAGAGCAGTGTATAAACCCAACTACTATAAGGTATTCTTTGCTAAAACTAGAAAAGTGAGCTGTAAGGGTGGGTCTTTCGGCAAAATTTGTATTGCAATGAATGATCCGATTTTTTCAAAACCGACATATTTGTCCAAACGTACGGTAGATCGAGTTTCCCTCCTGGAAATTTCAAAAGAAAGAAAAG
Organism: Tiaropsis multicirrata; assembly: GCA_032270745.1. Classification (NCBI taxonomy): domain Eukaryota; kingdom Metazoa; phylum Cnidaria; class Hydrozoa; order Leptothecata; family Tiaropsidae; genus Tiaropsis; species Tiaropsis multicirrata. Next base: position 19,018 of record JAUJPO010008347.1, on the reverse strand, counting down.
TTAGCCAAAATAACATGTCAAACTTACTCTCTAACGATTTGTTCAAGTTGTGGCATGAAGGATAATGCCAAATGACAGTTCTGTAAGAACACCCAACTTCCTTTCTGTTTGTACGCCTTCCTAATGGCGTTTGCTGCTTTGGCGCCCTGTGAACGCCCTAAGGAGATCATATCTAGATGTAGGGCGCTTCCTCTGATTTCTTTGACGAAACGAAGCAAATGAGACGAGGGATCGGCACCTGTGAATAAATAAAACACATCGCTATAAAATTATTATTGATAATGATATCGATTTGATCGGTTAAACGCATTTTTAGAATTGTTCTTTGAAAGTATTATTAGAGTAATAAGCTTGCGACCACAGTCGAGGGCGACCCGAAGGCTCCCTTTTCGATAGCTGTCTACCCGAAGGTAGGAGAGGGCGCCACTCCTTGCCCTATAATTCTCCACTTACCCTCGCTCTAATCCTTTAATGCTGAGTGCCAACCAGGACAGCGGCGAGTACCAGATCTTAAGTATTTGGTCTGACCCGGCTGGGAATTGAACACACAACCTTGCAAACGGGAGGCGAACACTTTAACCACTTGGTCACCGTCGCTATTATTAGAGCCAGGTCCGTTTATCGTGGTCGCCTGGGTGCATTCTTTAACAGTGAACAGAAAATGTTTAAGAATCTACCCAGCGACCACGAAAAACGGATCTGATCCTTTATCGAATAACGAAAGTTTGATTAATTTGGTTAATCGAATTTTTGAAAGTTCTACTGTGAGAATTCGAGTTTGATTAGTTAGATTAAGTTCGATTAAGTTTGATTAATTAGATTAGGGCCGATCAAAGGTATTTTTGGTTCGATTAATTAATCGAACTGCGATGTTGCAAAAAAACTGTAACAATTCGAATAAAGTTCTATTACCGAACTTAATCGAACTTTAATCGGCCGACAAAGTTCGATTAAAAAACCCGTTTGATTAGTCTAATCAGACTATTCGATGACCCAAAAATGACTCAAATAAAAAATCAGGCTATTCCATTTAAAAAAAAAACAAGTAAAACGTTAAAAAGAGTAATTAAAAAATGCGTCAAACCTGGTGCCAAAATGAACATGACGGGTGTTCTGCAATCCGACTCTGCAAACAAATCAGTTAAATCAAAGACAGAGGGCGTCACAAATTCACGCCCTATCGTTGCCGCCACGTAAGAGGAAACCGCCTCAGTGAAATAATCAGGTTTCAATTTCTTGATGAGGAACAAGAAATGGAAATTGGATAGATTTGATAACTTGAAATAAGTATTCTTCCCATCATCTGACCCTAAACAAAAGAAGAAAGAGGCTTGAAAAATGAGTTAAAATGGTTTATATGTCTTGGGAATGAGAGATGGCAAACACCTTAACACAGCTCGAAATCCACTCTTCAATGCACCCTGTTTCCTCGAGAAATCTTTTTTTTCGGTGGAGATAAATACCTTAAGGGTACACATTTTTGCGAGAATCTAATTTTGCGGATCTTGTGCTATTCAATGTTATAGAACAATAGTCATTTGTTATAAAACAATAGAAACCGCAAAAACCGCAAAAATTAGTTCCCGCAATATTTTGTACCCTTAAGGTAAAGAAACGTCAAGTGGTGGGGATATAAAAAATATATTGTTTTTGTTCGAAAAATTCATAGTGATGAAACATTTTAGTTAATGAAAATTTAGTTGGGATTCAAAATTTGGCCCTATGGGACGAATTTCTATCCTAATTTTCCATCGGAGACGTTTTTTGTACCTATTTTCCCACTTTCAGGAAAAAACTTGAACTCGTGTTTTAAAGTCGTTTAGATTAATTCAGATTCAAGATACGTCAACAGATTCGAGGTACTAGGTAATAGAATTTATACCATCATCATAGAAAAATCCTTCATACTGTTCTGGCAGCAAAGGGAGCAGATGAGAATTTAAGCGATTAATGTTGTTCTATTATTCTGGTTTTATTTACTGGGGATTCACCTACCATTACAGTCTTTATTATTCTCCAAATATTGATACGGTGCTTCACTCACCATAAACTCTTTCCAAATCTGACCGTTTATTTTAACATGGTTCACGAGTCCAGTGAAAGTAATTACGGAATCAGCAAGTTGTTCGATACTTTCCCATTGAGATGATGTGAGAAATTCATTCGACGAATGAGTGCTGCCTTCAGCTTCTCCCTCCTTCGTAGAGCGATTTAGATTTGATACAAGATTGTTGAGCGAGTACTGTGTGATCACTAGAATAGAGAAAACTTTTCGTTATAATTGATAGATACCTTTCATTTACAGATATTGGAAAGACATAATGGGAAAAACTTAGAGGAGATTTGTTTTGCATTTTTTGAATATTTTAATAAAAATAATGAAATGTCGTTTATATAAGGCTAAGGACGCTAATTCAAGGCCCTGAACACGTGAAAACAATTTCGAAAGAATTCGCTGCAAATTTCGAAATAAAAAAATTATAAGAAATTGTCTATTTTAACCCTTTAAGTGCCAATGGACTATTATACAGGAGGGCGGAGCATTCATGATTTAGACTACATTTATCATTAAACTTATAACTTAGTGATTATCCTAGCCCGTATACATTTCACCTGAAATTTTACTCTTTTCTTTTCAGCACTTGTTGATATACCCTTTGAAGCTTGAGTCATCCTATCACTCTAATCTACTTAGATTCCAAAACTAAACTTATTACTACCAAGATTTACACTTTAATTTTAAAATCTTTTAAAACTTTTAACTTTTGATATAATTTATTTATTTATTCATAACTCTCCACTTGTATTTATTTTATCATATATTTTTTATTAAATATTTGATTTATAGTAGGTCCACATCAGTGTAAACTTCACTGCCTAAATTTTAGACCTTCTTTACCAAATAAATTTTACATTTACATTACATTACATTCTCTATTTTTAACTTGAATCTTTTTGGCCTGAGTTAATGGAAATGAAATAGGCATTCAGTTGCAACACAAAAGATTTCGAAATTTAGTCTTTTGGAAGAGATTTTGAACTTGAAAGTAAGGTAATAGAATTGAAAAAGGATTGATTTGAAGCCGCACCACTGGGCAGTTTGCCGCAAAGTAAGTCAGCGGGCCTGGCTTTGTTAAAAGAAACGCCCTCCACCACCCCGCCCGAAGGGACCCTAAAAGAAAGAGGAGACTCTAAGCTATCCAACGAGCTATAAACATCTAATTCATTCTGGTTCAGGGGATATTAACGTTTAAAGTTTGTCCTAGCTCATTTTAACAAAATGTAACAAAAAAAAAGGCCTGGGCACGAAAATGGTTAAGGTATGAATTGGAGCTTCTACTGTATATTTATTATGGCATGAATAAGAGATCATTTTAGAGTTTCAAACGGGCCAAAACCATTGTTGAAAATCTACTTAGGGCCAACTAAAACTTTCTGGTTCTTAAAAAATAGTGTGTTTTGGGGAGGACCTTGTAGGTGATTAAATATTTGGTATTATTGTATAGCTGTAGGCAAAAATGGTCATTGAATAATAAGTAGATATTCAATAGGCTAGCTTATCACACCACTTCGCTCCGCTTCGCGTCGTTGAATATCACATCACCTCGGTTTAATAAATCTCAATAAATAAATGCTTACAATCAAATATCAATATCAATATTGAGCAGATATTCAATAGGTATTTGAATAATAGGGGTGGAATATTGATAATTATTCAATGGCCTATAAATGTTATAAAAGTTGATTAAGATGCATTTTGATAGCAATATCGCTATTAAAACTGACTGTTCGCGTGCTATTGTCAAAACCTTTTAGAACAAAGTATCTAATGAATAAATGACGTGAGCTTTAAAAGGGAGCTTTAAAATCGAAAAACAACAGTTACATTCACAGAGCAAAGCGAGGCAAAGTGCAGGTGCTTAAACAAGACAAAGAAAGAGAGACTTTTCATGGAAGGCTTTTAACATTTTATCAGTCAAAAGAATCAAAAAATTAAATATTCTCTATGAAAATATTGAGTGAAAATCTTTTGTGGACAATATAAAAGGAAGATGAAATCATCATAAATTGGGTGATATAAAGACACGCGAATAATTCGAAGCTGCTTCATATGCATTATGAAGTTTGAGACCATAACACGTCTTGTAGAGATTGAGTAACCCATGTAACATATTTGTTTACTTAAGTGAAGTGGAAAGATGTGTTACAAATTGTGAAATTGGAGAGAGAATTTATTACATTGAAAGGTTTATGTATGTATAGAAGTAGGTTTCACGCTGTTTTTGACTGTGAGAATTGAAGAGTATTTTTGCACAGAAGAAAAAATGCGAGGTGACGAAAATCTGTTATTAAAGAAGAGAAGCCGCCTTATACACGAAGCCGTCAAAGACGGGAACGTTTGCCAGTTACGTTATTTACTAAAGCGACGTGGAGAAAACGTTGATACGCAGGATGATCGACGTAAGACAGCATTAATGATTGCTGCTTCTACGAAGTACACGTCGCTGAAAATACAACGTATCATTCTGCAACTGATACTGGACGCGCAACCAGACGTTGATTTGGTAGATCGGGAGAAGCGAACCGCTCTCGTGTATGCGTGCAAAGCGAATAACGTGATGGCCGTTCATTTGTTGTTACGTGAACGCCTTCTCGATTTATGTATCGATTCACAAGATTGCGAAGGGATGACGTCACTCATGTATGCTGTTAGAAACATAAATTACAAAATTGTCAAAATGTTATTGTCACCATGGAAACGGTTCGGACTCAGCCTCATTTTGGAGAATAAATTCGGTGAGAATGTGATGGACATTGCACTGCTTGAAAACAATCAACAAATTGTTGACCTTCTAAAGGAAAATGGTTTCAGCGCACAAAATAACATTCCGTACTTGACCAATCCGACCAATCAAAGAGCGAGAACAACATCACGTGGATCAAGGGACAACAAAAGCATGACAACAACAACAACAACACTTAGACGAACCAAATCGAGTATACCTGCCTTTAACCGGAAACAAAACAAAATTTCATCAGACAGTAGCTTGTCAACAATTTCGACCACTTCAAGTTATGATAAAACAAAACAAAATCTGCATCGCTTGTTTGATCTATATTCTGAACAATCGAGTCCCTCTTATAAAACCAGTGCTAGACTACCACCATGTAATGATCGAGACGATTTAGAATCCGTTGACTCGCTTGCCTCGATTCAAAGTTTTCGAAGTGTTCAATTTTGTGAACAAGGAGAAGTGCAAGAGGAGAACGACAACATGGATCTGTTTTTACAAAATCTTCGCATGTCGGACCAATCGGGACAAGGGAGATCGAGGAGGACTGGTGCTAGTCTCTTTGTCCCAAACAATGGGCGATCGAGGAAGATTTCGGCACCCTGTTTCCCGAGTAATCCGATGTTTAAACCGATTTTAACGAGACGAGAAGTCAAGTCGGATTTGATAACACACAAAGAATTTTGAATGATTTTTCTTTACTTTCTTTATAGATATCTTTTAAATAAAAGAAAAACCCAAAAATTATTTTATTGGCTATAGTTACCATAATCCTGTACAAGTCGCAGTGCTTTACAAACAGACTGGTTAATGAATTTAAAAAAATTGAAATTGTTTAAGTCACAAGTAAGGCTTGCATTATGTTTTCGGTAGGTTCAGTTTTGGTGACTGTTTAAATTTACTTTCAGATTAACAAACAAGATTGTCATACCGGGTGACTCACAAAATTTTTTTAAGTGTTTGGTGGTCTCGTGGAGCCGAACAAATGGTTTTCTAATCAATATATTTATTTTATTAGAAAGAGGAACATTTTGAGGTATAACTTTTTAAATTTGGTTCAGTATTTGCCAAGTTATAAGCTTTTAAAGCAAAAAGTCACTTTAAAAAAGTGCAAAAATACATCAAAAAGGGGTATTAAATTTAAGCAATTATTTCCAAAATAGCACTCTTTTTCAGAATTTTACGACTTCAACAATGGTAATAAGGATTTGAAAAACAATATTTGTAACATAGAAATAACATAAAAATATAAAAAAATGCCTAATTTGATACCCTTTATTTGACGCATTTTGCACTTTTTTAAAAGTTATACCTCAAAGTTTAAGTTAGACTTTCCTCTATCTAATGGAATAGAAATATTAATTCGAAAACCATTAGTTTAGCTGAATGAGATTATCAAACACTTTAAATCATTTGTGTGTCACCCGATATGTGCCAACTATTGACAAGAAAGGTCCCCCCCCCCTCCCACTACCTGCCATAGGCTGCTTCCCACAACAATGGTTCAACGTTTAGCAAGCTTTTTTACTTTAATCGTGGAAAAAAATATGTGAAATAAATTGTTACCTTTAAATTGCTTATCGAATATTTCTTCATTCTTTGTTTCATTCTGTTGCTTCAAAAGGGCGTTATAATCCTCCATTGTTAACACGCCCTCTGCCAACACGCTCTCGGTCACCATTGAGATTTTGCACGTCAAGTAGAAAGAAAATAGCAGTTGATGGCGGGCGCTTAAGGCGTAGGAAATGAGGCGGTAAAATGTTTCAGTGATAACTTGAGTCATGGTCTTTATGAATTGGTTGTTATCGTCCATACTAACGGCGTATAGCAACGTGCGTCTCCGGCGTTCAATTGAACTTAATAATGCAAACTCTTTTGCTTCGTGTAAACGTTTCTGAAAGAAAGATGTTTTAAGATGCCAAGGGGATATTCTTTAGCCCAGACTATCTTAATCGAACAGTTCATCGATTAGCGAACTTAATCGAACTTAATCGAACGACAAAAGTTCGATTAATTTGGTTAATTGAACTTTTGAAATCCAAAAAATTGTGAGAATTTGATTAACTTCGATTAAGTTCGATTAGTGCAATTAGTACAACGACTAATTAATCAAACCACCATATCGCAAAAAAGTTTGTTAGAATTTGATTAAAGTTCAATTACCTAACTTAATCTTACTTTAATCGGCCAACAAAGTATGATTAAGTTCGACAAAGTTCGACTAAAAAACCCGTTTGATTCGGTCTTCTAAATTTCAAGAAAATATTTAATTGCGTGTGTAGTTCTAACTGAAATTGAAAATCTTTCAAACAATTAACCATTTTCAAAAATGTTCCCGTATCCAAATTTGCCAAAGAAATACCCAGTTAGCTCTATGAAATAACAATCTTACTCTTGCACTTGAGGGCCGTCTCTGTTCTTCAAGTCCACTCGCAGCTGGTGTAGCAAGACATTTACAAAACATTTCCATGAACCATAACAATGAGAATTGGTACATTGAGTCAACAGAAGCGAGATCTGCTGCAATAAAATACAACAAGGAGCCACGCGCAGCGAGCGGTAAATATACTTTCCGTTTGCCAGCAAGTTCTGCTTCAGTTTTCTCCGAAACAGCGACACGTTTTTTAATCTCAGATGCTTTCGTCTTGCTATTGTCCAGTGTTCGACTCAACCTATCGTCATCAAGTAGGTTTCCCTCTGACTTGTGTAAGAGGTTTAGAGCTATGTCTTCTAGTTGTCGTAATTGCAGTTTCTCTTGAACCAAACTTCTTAACAGTTCATTGTGTTTATTCTCAAGCTCTGGATTTTCTTGTTGGACTATCTTGGAGAGGATCTGATCAGTAATCCCATTTGGAGTCACGATGAAGTTCACCACCATCAGTTTGATGCACAACTCTGGTAAAGCTTTGGGGTTGTTCTCGTTGGTGAGAATGTACAAACGAAATTGTGGATTGTATTCAATTTCTGATTCGCCAAGAGTCAATATGGATTGGTTTCCACGTTTCACTATTGTTTTCTTGAGGATTGGGTCGAGTGAGGGGTCCAATGATGCACTAGCGTTCTAAACGAAAATAAAAGGCTTTCGGGCTGACTAAAAAATTTCCATAATGGCGTCACCAGGCAACAAAAACCTCACAATTTTGATGAGCTTAATCTTTCGGATGAGCTGGAATTTTTAAAGATGGCTTTAAGATTGGTTTATTTTACCATTAATGTTGCGTTCTTTAGAAAGTTAATGACCTTCTTTGGTTAGTCAGAACAAAACAAAGAGCTTGGACATTGGAGAAACTCCAAAAAATTGATGCCATTCGAATATGAACTGGATTACCTGAATGATAACGGAAGCACCCAAGCGGATGGCACTTTCCATGACTTGCATGAGATTCTTAGCAGAAGCGTCAACAATCTTCAAAACGTTTTCTCGTTCCATTGATTTGATCCAGTGAAGAGCCTGTCGTTGAGGGTCGATGATGAAAGGCCAGTGGTGTGTGGTTTGAATGAATAATGCGTTCTCTATGGAGTGTGTGTCGTGTGGAAGACCAAAGTTCAACCAGTCCTGAATTTGTATTTGACTGGTGGCCGATGTGGAAAGTTGAAATCCATCACGAATCTAAAACAATTCAAATTAGGGTGTTAGCGAGGTTAAGTATCCGAAATAGATCACAATGACGAGGAACGGGTCTTTACAGCCTGTTTAGCCCATATTTATACAGGCTAGAACGAAGGAGATATTTATTTGCAGGTTAAGTCTGCCTTGATATAAAACGACTAAAAAGCAACTAGCCTTGACATGGATTTTAATAAATAGTTTTGTTGGCTTTATTGCGAGTAATATATCATTGAATCTTACTTTGATATCTTCATGTTTCTTGATCTTTTCTTCGATCGTCTTAAAGAAGCTGACTCGATAGTCAGGAGGAAAAGCGCCAAGATAAGCCGTTCCCGCAGCTGTAAGAAAAGCATCGGTTATCAGGTAACTTGTATCGTCAGCCAACGTGTCAATCGATTCTGCCCAACGATCCTAAAATGGAAAAGTAATGATTTGAAATAAATGGATCAGAGGCGGATACAGAAGGTTCCCAAAAAAATTTTGACGGCGGAGAGTGTTGACTTCCAAATAAGGAATATGAGATAAAAGCAAGACTTTCCGTCACAAATTTTAAGAACCTTCTGTGGACCGCCACTGTGGGTCCTCTTAAAGAAACAAAGGATGAATTGATCATTTACCTTTTCACTTGTAAGTGCATTAATGAGTAGATCAGCAGTCTGTAATCTCTTGATGGTCAAAGCTTTACTATTCTTCACATCTTCCAATTGTTGAATACTTTCTTTGTATCGATTCTCAAGTGTTTCTAATTGTTCTTCAACCTTTTGTAACGAAGCTTCTTTGCTTGCTAGATTCTTCAACGCTCGTTGTAAAGCTTGTTGAGCTTCCTGACATTTTTCTTGTTTAGGGCGCACCATTCGGCTTACGGCTGTATAATGTTCCAAAGCCAATACCCAGGTACACAGACTTTTACAAGCCGCCGATATTTTTCCCACTGCAATCGGATTAAAATCGGATTTCTTTATATACCGTTTGATACGAGTGTAGATCTTATCATCCACGTTGTTATAGTCAAAATTGATCAATTTCTTTAAGAAACCAGGATCAGCCAGTAATAATTTGGCAGTTGGCCAGTCCGGTTTTTCACTGAGGATGACACAAACAGCGGACAGGACCGTCATGACCATGACCGGAGGATGAGCGTATGAGCGGATCTCCCCGATGTCGTATTTGTCTATAAGGTAAATAACACTACCACGTTTATAGTAATTTAACAAAATACAAAATGTAGCCAAAAATACGATAATTAAAAGACATTAATGCAACTCAGTAAAATTCTGGTCGAGTTCTTTAACCTTTTAAGTATAAAAATTTAGCAATTAAGGATGAACAAAAATAACAAAAGACAAGAAAAGATTCAGTTACTCGGTTCTCTGGCGAATAGAATTGAAACATCCAAACTACCCAAAAAGGCTCTGACACTTAAGGGTTAAAAGCTGACAACGTAGACCTCCAGGAGGAATAGAACAAAAAATTCCTGTAAAATAAAATATGACATACTGAGAGTATCAAGAGCAGCTGTGGCAGCTTCAAGTTGTGGTAACGCAGCATCCAGATCTTTTTGAGCTTCGTATGCGACTGTTTCAACTTTCCTGGTTTCGAAATCAGTCACTTCTTGTTCTCTCTTCACCACAGCTCTAACTTTGTCTACTTGTTCACGATCCTCCTCTATCTCCACCATCAAGTCTTCCGTCGCCTAATAAACAAATTCGTTTGCATGAAACAGTTATTGGGCTTTTCCTACCATATCCAGGGGGATAAGAATTTGTGGACCAAGGATATCCAGGGGGTTTGAAATTTTCGGCACATATATCTAGGGGGTTTGTGTTAAGAAAAACCGAGATCCTCAACAGTGGGAATATGAATTTTTTCTGTAAAAGCCCATTGCGGAAATCGAGCATATGAACTATGGCAAGAAAGAAAGAACAATCAGTCTAGGTCTAGTTATTATGTGCTTTTAGACGAAAGTGTATTTCATACCGTAAACCAGTAGAAATGAAGCATAGAAAAACTGTAACGGGTATTCCAAAACAAACAGTGATTTTTCTTTAAACGATAGAAAAGGGTATAACTTAGGTATATTAGGAACACTGTATACCTTAGTTTTCTGTTCAAGAATAGGACCAAGAGAGATTAGATCATTTTGCATTTGCAAAACATTTTCATTCGTATCCTCCAGCTTCAACAAACCACTTCTCAAACGTTCCAACATGAATTCCTTCTTCTCTTTCCGCTGAAGATAAATCTTCTTAAACAGTAAAATGAAATCCAGAAAGGATTTTGGTGTCACGTGAAAATGCCGCCCAAGTTCGCTCAGAAAACGCCTGCACATATCTTTGGCTGTTGAATGCGTAAAGACAAGAATATCTAAAAATTCATTCGGAATAGTTATTGCCTCCTGTAAGGTTTTATCAGCAATGAATTTCTCTGCCACAATGCTTAAAGCTTCGGCCGGCCATTTATTGTACCAATCAACCGTCGAATAGTTAATTATGCCTGGATATACACGACAACGTTCGTGGAAGTTCTCCGTGTAAGGGCTTGTAGAAAACATCACGTGTAAATTCTGCTTTACGCGCTCTTTGAACAACCCAAAGAGGCTTTCTATAGAATCATCCGGTATCTGTTGAATACTGCGATCACCTCTCAATTTGACAGCAATGTTTTCTTTGTCCTCGGAATCAAAGAAATTTGAAAAACCTGAGCCACTCATCAAACTACAGACATACTCCATGAATGATTCCTATGGCAAAATAGAAAAGTAAAAAATTTAGAAAGAAAATGACTGTTAGAGTAATTGTGCATTTTTATTGGATTGGTAAGTTTTGTCATTCTACTGTTACCGTCTAGTAGCGGATGTATGGATTATCTATACTGCTGGATGGGACATATGTGAACATGCCGGGTGTCCCAGAAAACAGTTTCGGTGTTTTGCGGCTTCCTGAAGCCGAAAGAATTGTTTTTTGATTAATATTTTTCAAACCATTATAGCCATTGATAAAGTTGCAAAACTCTTAAAAAGAGTGCAATTTTGAAATTAATTGCGTAAATTTGATACCCGATTTTTAGCGTATTTTTACACTTTTCGAACTATGATTTTTTCCTAAAAAGCTTATAACTTGGTGAACACTGAACCAAATTTAAAAAGTTATACCGCAATAAAAATATTAATCAAAAAACTTTTTTTTCGGTTCCGGGAGGCCGCCAAACACCAAAGCTTTTTTCTGGGACAGCCGGTATTATCTTGAGCTATAGTAACTGTCGTTGAAAGTTTCGTTCAAAATTTACCTGCACTATATTGCGATCATTCAAGAAGAAAGCCGTTTTTGTTCCTTCGACACCGGCTTTCAAGAGGACCTTCTTAATGTCTTCTTTGAAATCATTGATACAATAATTCTTTGACACAGTGGGTTGATAAAACTCACAGAACTGCATATAACTTGCAAGTTGGATCACCGATTTCTTTCCCGTTCCACCGATACCAATCATAAGTAGATGACCACCTGTTTGACGTAACACCCGGGCAGCCGCCACAATATGTTGGCAGTATTGAGGAAAGAGAACAAGGTGCATGGGTATATCACGCCCTGCTACACGTGCTCGATCGTAATAGTCCTAAGAATTAAAGTCAATAAGAAAGTGTTCTGAAAAAGAGAGCTGAGGCTATTGTTTTGTCAAGCCTCGCAAGTTGAAAATACTTGAAGTTAGTCAGAATATAGGATTTTGAGCCTGAAAGTCACCAATTTAAGATCATATTAAGAATTTTCATAAAGCAGGCAAAAGATGATAAACTGTAATGGGCTTTACAGAAACTGTCGAACGTGCTTACCACACTGGCTCAACTTCAGTATCTTTCAAATCATTCGTAGGCCCAATTGTAAATTTCATTACTTAGGGAAAATTTTAGCATTCCTTAAAAGGTTTTAGCCTCGTTTAGGCTAAAAACTCGTCCCCAGGCCCCAAAAATGATAATCTTTGAAAAATAAAACATTGGTCCGCAGATATTCTCCCAAGGAACAAGGTGCCAAATTTCAGCCAAATCCGACCATTTTTGAAGTCTCCAGGCTGCCCCAAAGTTTTAACCTCGTTTTGGCGAAAAACTCGTCACAGGACAGAAAAATCCAGGAGCAGGAGGTCTATACAAATCAGGAGAAAATCCTGATGATTTTCCTCAACAGGGGAATATCCTCAACATGCAAATCCAGGGGGGGGGTGAAAACTTCAATGATGAAAATCCAGGGAGTCCAAGAATTTTGAAATCCAGAGGGTGTAATTTTTGAAAAATGATTTATTCAACACTGGGAAGAGCCCAATATGAGTAATAAATGACAAATAAATAATAATAAATAATGACAAAATACCTCAATAATGCTGACGAGTTTTCTTTGATCACGAATACATTGGTAAACTCTTTTCTCTTGAATCACATTCACTTCAACAAAGTCACCAAAGATACCTAATTAAAACAATTAAACAAATAAGAATCTTTCTTCAACACCAACTTACTTTGGAGGATGATGCATTTTATTAATTTTGTCGGGAACCTATTTGGGTGAATTTTGGACCATTTAGATAAAAAATAGGGGTGATTTTGGCGAATGACCAATCTAACTTATCTAACTTAGGCGAGAACTTATTTTGGTGAAGGATAATTTTTTTCATTATTGACGAGTAAATTCGTTAAAAAAATTCTTTTAAATATGAAAATATTTTATGAAATTTTTTTTGATAAAGTTGTCAGAGAGATGACTCATTGCAACATATCCACCTCAAACATTTGGTTAGGTCGATAACCGCCGAATTAAGTACGCGTCAAAATTCCTTTTTCTTGCGAACAGCCAAATTAAATTATTGGAATACATGAGCCCTAAAAAGTATTTTGCTGTTTTAGACCACAGCCCTCGAATTTCATACAAAAGTAATACAAAGTTTTTGCCGACCTACGTCTGTTTTTAGGTCGGAAATGCCGATCTGAGCCTTACTTTAGGTCGGCAAACTGCTTATAGCTATGACAATGTTTTGTTTTCTATTCGTAAGTCAAGATCAAGATCAAGATATGGTCGGCTTTGCTGACCTCAGAGACCACTTATGGCCGGCTTCCGAGAGAATCAATATTTATGGTCGGCAGTTCACTGTACACATTCTTTAATCGGCTTTTAGGTCGGTACTGCCGATTGCCGACCTGAAATTCGAGGTCTGGACCATTTCTAGGTTTAAAACTTTCAGCTACGGCCAAATTAGATTCCGGACTCATTACAACATATCCACCTCTAACAGGCTTGACTACGGAAAACATCATTACCTTTGTGTGTCATTAGACGATCCTTATTCCATTTTGTTTTCAAGAAATCATGAATTTGATCCAACAATACAAGATTGAAGGTGTTCTCATCCTCTTCGTTAATTAAACGATCAAGAAAGATTCGAGATGTCTCATGGATCAACAACTCGATGAATTGATCTTTAGTTCGAATCACAGTAGAACTGGCTTGCAATACTCCTGTCACAACCTAGTGAGACAAATAATTGCGACAACAATTTTAACGTTACAAGAAATTTTTTCTCTAACACGAAACATTTCTATCTCTAGATAGACTCTAGATGGACTCGTTGATGACGTAATTTTATTCGAAAAGGGAAAATGTATCAGTCAGCGGGGGTAGTTTGTACCTTTGTAGTCTTGTAGTCATTAAATTTCTGTTCAACGACTCGTTTTCCTTACTTTATTATTATGTCGTCTATATGTTAGACTAATCTCTAGATCACTTGACACAAAATGGGCATTTCCAGAAAGATTTTGTATTCCCCTTGTTGAGGATATAGGATATCCAGGGTGGTCCGAAATTTTCAATATCCTAGGATATACAGGGGGCGAGAATCTGAAGACCAAGGAAATCCAGGGGGTGGGGGTTCAAAATTTTCAATATCCTAGGATATCCAGGGAGTAAGAATTTGAGGACCACGGATATCCAAGGGGTTCGAAATTTTCGGCCCGGATATCCAGGGGGGGGGATTGGTGTTAAGAAAAATCGACATCCTCAATAGTGGGAATATGGATTTTATTCCGGAAAAGCACAAAGAGATTTTTGCTAATTGTTTTGAATTTGGAATTACTAATCAAAAGTTGTTTGTAAAACTTTCGTTCACCTTTGACGCAAACAAAATGTTAAATTTTTTAATTTTACTAAAACTCTTTAATTCAGTTTGTTGGAACGCCATACCTTTGTGATGTCTCTGATATTGAACATATAATGACTTTTGGCAGGGATGGTTCGCAATTTCATCGATAACTGATTGAAAATTCCTAACAACGTCGAAATAATACCCGACCGCAATGCGATAACTTCGGGCGTGAAATCGATAGGATCGATAACTCTTGTCAGTCGAGTGTAGTAAACATGTTGGAGGGCTTGAGCTGAAGGGTGTGGTAAACACAACGTACTGAAAGTAAAAGAATGCTACAATTTTTTATAAGAACCATGAAATCAGCATTCAAACAATTTTTTATAAGAACCATGAAATCAGCATTCAAAATTTTTTTTATAAGAACCATGAAATCAGCATTCAAATAATTTTTTATAAGAACCATGAAATCAGCATTCAAACAATTTTTTATAAGAACCATGAAATCAGCATTCAAACAATTTTTTATAAGAACATGCAATCAGCATTCAATCGCAAAACTAACGTTCGTTCAGACAAAACTTTGGGTTTCAAAATCGGACCCTTTATACAGTGAAGTGCAAAGTTTAAAGAAAAATCGGACCCTTGAGGTGAGAACTTCTAATTCTTCTCAAATTTCCACCCTTATCTGGCTTTTGTCAGAACCTTCAAAAACCTACCCTTAAGCGCCAAACTTTAAATACTTTGGTACATGGTCGCTAGAATACGGAAATAAACAACATGTTCAATTTATCATCTACAGTCACATGGTATGTATGAGTGTGTCACCTAAACTTTTGGAGAAGTCTTTTATTCTTGGTCAACACATCTTTCTGACCTCTACCACAAGCGGCAAGTAGAGTTGTATTGTAGACGTTTTTCCAATGTAATTCTTTGGTGTGATAGAAACCACTGTAGACAAGTAGATCACGAAGAATTTCCAACGGTGCTTGAGCGCCAAATTCGTCCGCTTTCGGCATTGTCATGTCGTCAATGAATAAAATGACCTGAAATTTCACCATACAGGGAAACAAATATCGTATATCAATCCTTTAAGTGACTAGTTATTAATCATAATAAATAATTGAATTTCGGTGTAAAGGGAATAACCATCAGACTCGATCTTCGTACTCATAACTTGAAATCTATCATGAAATTGGCACAGTATTATAGATTTAAACTTAGAAGATAAGATATGAAAATACCAACAGTACATAGTTCAAGCCCAGAGGGCTGACCCTTTTGAAAAAACAAAACGAGGGCGAGAGAATCGCAAATTTGTCAGTGGAAGAAGGAGGGTGAATGCAACAAAAAGAGAAGGCTCAGTCAAACACTTCAGAGAGAAAGACCATTTTATTCATTTTACTTAGTAATGAGAATTCACCTTTTCACCGTGTCTTGTACCGTAAGCATCTCGCCCTCGTTTGCTCAGTTTCGATAGTAACGCAGTCTTCGGCCGATCAGGCGTTGTCAATGCAGAGAAAGTTAGCGTTGAAGTCAATACTCTTTCCTCTGGTTCGTTATTTCTGATCGATAGTTCTTGAAATAAGAAGTTTGTATCGTTAACTTTCTTGATGCTTTGTGAATGAAGAACAGCTCCTAAGATAGTGTTGTTGGATGGGTTGCTACCCCCTGGTTGGTTCAGTTTTGAAAGAGTTTCTTTGATAAGTGTTGTTTTGCCATAGCCAGCATTTCCCGCCAAAAGCAAAGGGATACCGTGTAAGGAGAGTAGCGAGACAAGAAAAGTGTAACAAAGCGTGCTCGGTGTAGGGATGAGGCTAGTTGTTTTAGCCTGCGAATCAGCCTCGTTTGTCAGCGTTGCGTTGAAAACTAGATGATCCCACAACATGAAGGAACCTTTCTCGAAGTCCACGTAATAAGAATATAAGAGATGGGCACCAGGTGGTAAAACAACATCTGTATTTTTTTCGAAAACATCGCGAACGAATTGATCAAAGTCCTGTCGAATGGTGTTGTTCTCCAGACCTTCAAATGAAGGAATGTGACAAAATTTATCAATCTCCTCAGCTTCTTCGTCCAAACAATTGAAATGTCCACCGAAGGCCCACGTGTACGAGAAAATAAACAGTTTACAGAGGAAAGGTTTGATGTTCGCAGGATCTTGTTGTATGTAAAGACGCTTTTTAGTTTTCTTGTGTTTGTTTTGTGCTCCCCCCATGTCACCGTAGTTGAACATAAGTGTTGAGAAATCAATGAGCATATTATCCGGAGTGTCTTCATTCGATTCCATCTGGTCTTCATTTTCCTCACTTTCCATCATTCCACCCTCTTTGGAAATGTAATGGAGAAACGCATCCAATAGATTGCAAAGCATTTGTACCACGCTTAAATCAGGCACATCCGAAAATCGGTGTTGAGCATTGTTTTGTAAGAACTGCAGACCAGACTCAATGCTCATTTCAAACAAACTCCATAAATAGTCACGTTGACTTTCAGGGATTTTGATAACGCGTAGTCTGTTTAGCCATGATTTAACTGAAGGCTGCCAACCCAAATCTTGTGGATCCTATGATACAAAGAAATATTCCATATAACAAAGTTTCTAACTCACTAAACAAGTCACGTGACACCATTTGATTGGATATTGGTACACTAATCAATCGGATAAACCAATCAAAGGGTAATAATGCTCGCGAAAAAGTACCATTGGGCCTTTCAAACATTGTCAGCCCAAAGATTAGCTCTATAGCCACTCACTTGTTTCAAATAATAAGAACAACCCATACCATATTAACTTTTTCAGTGCCAATGTCGGCTATGGGCTATACTCCTGCCTTTTCTATTTTCAACTTGAAATCTTGATTTTTGGCCTGAATTAACGGAAATAAAATGCGCATTCAACACAAAGATTTCGAAATTTGGTCTTTCGGAAGAGATTTTGACCTTGAAAGTCCAAATTTGCCCAAATTTGCCCATATTTTAACTGTTTTTTGGTCATATTTGGACATTGAGTGAACGAAAATACAAAAAGCTTGGTTCAGTTACACTAGATTCTGTCCTCTAGCTAATAGAATTGAAAAAAAATTGATTTGAAACCGCACCATTGGGCAGTTCGCCGTCAAATTAGTCAGGGCCGCGCAGCCACGCCGCCCTTTCTGAAACGGGCGGCCCCGAAGGGGCACAAAAAGAAAGAAGAGACTCTCGGCTATCCAACGAGCTATAACCAACCTCTAATTCTTTTTGGTTCAGAAGATATTGACGTTTAAATTTTGTCCTAGCTCATTTTAGCAAAAAAGTACCCAAAAATAACATATAATAAGAACAACCATAACAAAAGACTACAAAATAAAAATTAAGAAGTAAAAAAACAATTATAACTCTACTCAGAAAATACAAATGTACTTCATAACAGGTGAAATGGCTGTTCTTAAGTGCATATTATAAAAATTTGAGCTCGGAAGAATTAGCCTTACCATAAAGACCATTCCACATCGACTGATAGTAGCTGGAGATGCATGGACCAAAGAATCGACCTCAAAAATCACTTTCATGCTCGGTAACATAGAAATACGTTCTCCATTGGAAAGACAAAGTAACTGAAATAAAACGAAAATAAAATGTGGGATGGTTATGGGGATAACCATCGAGTTTTTTTTTATTTTTGTTGCCGTTAGAAAATCTCTTTCATGTTCGTCGTAAAACGACGCTAGTATAGTTTCAGGCCATCGCAAAACAAGGGAGCGTAAAAAGTATGATACATATTACATATTTATTTTTATAGACATTTTTGCGCTCAGCATGGTATTGAGCGGAAGTTTAATTATAACACTTTATTAATTACGAGGACCCACCAAGGGTAATAACCTTCTTCATTTAAATTATTTTATAAAATAATTCCCTCTGACTTCTCCCTTGCGATAAGTATTTTTCATAATTATCGAAAAAATGTCACTTTTCAGTGACCGCAGGATGATATGAAATGCGTGTATGCAGTGTTAGCCTGTACCAAACCTTTCTTTTGCAGAGTTTGGTGCGTTTTGAAAGATTTTCTGCACAAGCGTGTTTTAACTTCTTTATTGTCACAGATATGGGAACTGGCAAACACAAGAATATAATCATCTAAACTTTGCAAACGCACACACATTAAGATTTTCTTTTGAAATGTAAAAATCGTCCCGCTCTTCAGGTTTAGTTAATTAGTGTTTTTAATAATTGTTTGTTCATGGCAACGTGTTTTTGTTGTTAAGGCCGGCGCAAATAAAGAAATAGAAATACATACCTTGGTGTCGTCTAAGACAGTGTTCAGATTTTCCACCCATAAAGTATCGACTGGTCCATCAAAGACTATCCATTGGTGTAAGCTTTTACCGAACTGTTTGTCTCCTTGCATCGCTTTCAACTCTTCTGAAAAGAAAAGGGAGTGAGTGAGTGAGTGAGTGAGTGAGTGAGTGAGTGAGTGAGTGAGTGAGTGAGTGAGTGAGTGAGTGAGTGAGTG
>JAUJPO010008236.1:0-20130 GCA_032270745.1 Tiaropsis multicirrata | reverse complement strand
TAAAATTAATCCACGCTAAATTTTTCAAAAACGCAATTCGCTAAAATAAATCCAGTTTGTTTTTTTCTTTTTTTTACATCTATTGTTTTTACATTTATTTTTGTCGGTCCCTTGAGTTCTGTAAGAAAATGTAGGCTTAAAAATACTCGCTTATCTCGAACCTCCGTTATATCTCGACCTTTCACCAAAATACATCTCGAAAGTTTTTTTGAAAATGGCGAGATTCGCTAAAATTAATCCACGCTACAATTTAATAAACACGGGATCTACTTAAGGTCGACAATGTACAAAAGTCAACCTTAGGTCGACACAACTTTTTCGCTGTATGAAACACGCCTGAGCTGTGAACATATCATATCTGTCTTTTCTTATTATCCAAAACCTTTGTTAATGCCCAGTTTCCCGAAAAATTGTGTTTGTTTAAAATATGTCGACCTAACGATCGGTACATAACGCATGTCGACTTTGCGAAAAAAATTGACATTGGATCGTCCTAAAGTCGACATCTTAATTAAAGCTTGTTATAGTCATTTGGCAAGCGGTTGATGCAACCAATTTGATTTCAAGTGAAAATAATTGGAACCAACGAGCCTGCTTTCGAAATTCTGGGGCTTTTGAAATTACTCTAAAACCAACCTTAAGTCGACATCGAGCCTAAAATAAATTTGAGCAGGACTTGAAATTTCGCCCTGAAAAGCCAGAGAGCAAAAACATTATCTTAAAACTTGAATTTAAGTCGACATTGGCTATAACTAGTTTGCTAGAAGCGATATTAGGTTGGTAATTGGCCGATTTCCCAGGCAATAAAATTGATCGTGTTTAAAAACATAGATTAAGTCGACATTGGCTAGTTTGTTAACGATATTAGGTCGACAATTGGCCGATCTCACTTGCAATATTGGTCGTGTTTAAAAAGATACATTAAGTCGACATCGGCTAACTAGTTTGATAGAAGCGACATTAGGTCGACATTGACCGATTTCACTGGCAATATTGGTCGTGTTTAAAAACACACTTTAAGTCGACATTCGCTAACTAGTTTGATAGAAGCGATATTAGGTCGACAGTTGGCCGAGATCACTAACAAAACATACTTTAAGTCGACATTCGCTAACTAGTTGACAACTAGTTTGATAGAAGTGATATTAGGTCGACAGTTGGTCGATTTCACTGGCAATATTGATCGCGTTTAAAAACATACTTTAAGTCGACAAAGGCTAATTTAGTTTGCTAGAAGCGATATTAGGTCGACAGTTGACCGATTTCACTGACAAAACATACTTTAAGTCGACATTCGCTAACTAGTTTGATAGAAGCGATATTAGGTCGACAGCTGGCCGATTTCACTGGCAATATTGATCGCGATTAAAAACATACTTTAAGTCGACATTGGCTAATTTAGTTTGCTAGAAGCGATATTAGGTCGACAGTTGGTCGATTTCACTGACAAAACACACTTTAAGTCGACATTCGCTAACTAGTTTGATAGAAACGATATTAGGTCGACAGTTGAATGAAATTTTTGTTACAGATTAAAATTTCGTTCTCCCATTAAGGTAAAGACGACACATGAAGCTAATGAGTTCTAACACAGTAAATGATTGTTTTTACACCTCTCTCTTTTCATGCAAAATAAAATGAACCGTTGAAATGTACAACTTCTATACCAACTAAAAAACATCTTCCTAAAAATAACCTAGTGGTATCCAGCATTCAAAACAGTTTAAAGAGCTACAAATATCTATATATAGATAGGTATACTAACCCTGCCCTGTTTATAATTCAGTAGCAAGGCACTACACACCTACACGAGTATGTGTGTGGGCGTGGGTGCACCACCGGCCAGGTGCAGGGATATTGCCGACTGTATACGGAAAAAATTAGCATCGACGCACCGCCAGTATACTTTAATAGGATTAAATTTGGGGTTAAATGATGGGGTTCCTAATTTTATCGCGGTAATTTGACTTTGCGAATCAGGGTTAAAATGAACATTAAACTAGGCCGAAATCTTGTGAAAAGAACTTCTCCCAGAAAATAAACAAATTGTTTTGTTAACGCAATAATAATCGAGAGTGTGGATAGTAGAGCGAGGTGTCGGATTTAGCTCAAAACGATAAAAATTTAAAAAATTCGTGAATTGAAGAAAAGTTCAAATTTTTCGAGGGGATATAATTTCGCGAAACCTAAATTCGCGGAATTTGATCCCATGAAAGTATCGGTAGGCAAAATGACTGTGACCTCTCTTTCGAGCGAGAAGAAAAGTTTTGGTCTTTCAAAACTAGCAGCTTAAAATGAGCATTAAGTTAACCGAAATTAAGTAGGTCACTAAACTACTACACACAGCCTTCCATCTTTTTAGAACAGTTTGATACGTTTGTATTAACTTTTTCACAAAAATATTGCACAGAAATTGCTTCAAAGAAATTTGTTTCCTGAGGCACTGAACCACGGATACCATTGTGTTAGTTATATAAGAAAAGAAAATACTACTATACGGACCGCCTTAATCATATTTAGCCGTAGCTTTTTTTGAGGAATAATAACCTGGGGGCGCTTTGTCCCCCCCCTGCCAGGTTAAACAGGGTTAACTCTCCATTTGCGCCTGCCGTTCTTTAACACGTTTTTTTATTTTCCCTCTCTCATTGTTGATTTTTATACGCACTTTAACGAAAAGCCGTTCATCTTCGCCGTTCCTTTGCATGAATTCTTTCATTTCTCGATCACCTTTGAAAAAAAAAAAAACATTTAACTTATATTCTTGGCCTTTTCCATAGAATGCTAATGTAAAAGGAAAAATTCCCTAAAATCCCACTGATCTCCCCTGGAAAAACCAAAAGGAATCCAAAAAGAATATTTTCGAAATTTTCTCGTTTCCATGGGAAGCTTCATATATACCATTCGAAAGCTGTCGAAAAGCTATGGAGAAGACTTGTAGGTCTGTTCAACGACCTTCCTCTTGATAATTGAAACTTTTCTATCGATTGACTCGGTGCTGTAGGCGAGTAAAACCGATATTCTATACATTTGGATCTCATTTCGGTGGAAATATCTCGAGTCAGGTAAGTATGAAAATCGGCTATAATCGCATAATTTTTCGGTAGATCTTTCGAATGGTATATCCAAGGAAAATTATTATTGAAAATACAAGAGCTCGCCCTTAGGGTTTTGCCCCAAGTAGAAAATAGAAAGTAAAAAATGCCCCAAAGGGGATCGAGGGTTTTTGCTGTGAGAAAAAAGAAAATCAAACAAACTTTCATTTTCATTTTTCCTGAAAATGATTTGATTTTTGGATCACTACCATCAATCATGGGCCTCTATGCTGTGCGAGGGAAAATTTTGGTTTTAAAGTTTTATTGATACTAGATAGTCTGGAAACGGCAAGTAATTCTATTGGCCGATGTTATTGTTTACAAAAATGCTAGTGTCCAGGACATCGGACATACAAAAGTAGACAAATATGGTACATTCGATGGCGTTGTGTATTTTTTTTCCGTAGAAGGTCGGAAAAATCTTTGATGGTCGGAAAAGTCTAAAATTTTAGAATTTTTTCAAAACCGTAGAACCAACCCCGGCTCGAACCACTAAAGTACTTTTGTCAGTGATTCTGAGCCTGACTCGCAAACCACTGGGCTACAAGCTGCTACCAAAATACGAAATTTCAAACAATTTAAAGAACGACAAATTTTATATAGATATACTAACTCCAATCCTAAAAAAATGTCTATAACCCAATAGTACCCACACACCTACATGAGCGCACGTGTGTGTGGGCGTGGGTGAACCGTCGGCCAGCTGCGCTATCATTTTTCCGACCATTAAAGATTTTTCCGACTGTCTACGGAAAAAATTTAGGCGATGGCGTTCGCTTCGTTTCCCTTTTGTTTACATTTTTGTTTTGACAATGTCAATAGTATAAAGAACCAATTGACATTGATGTTTTGACGACCATTGCATGTCCATCGGGCCGTCGTTCCGTTTTCAACACAATTTTGGCCTGTAAGGCAAAAACCTTTAAGCGACGGCCCGAGCGTTTCCAGACATTTCTTCTTGTGACTATGATACTAGGGGAAATTTCGATTCTAACAATGGATTGTCTTTTTAATGTAAAAATAGTATTCTTGCTCATTGGGTTCAAAATTAGTGAACAAAATCAAATTCTTTTATACCAGACAAAAAATTAAGAACACTTTAGTAAGAATCATGCAAATTCACCACCCCGTGTCACACACCCAGTGAGACCACCTACCCAATCGAAAAATTGGCCACAAAAATCGTCCCAGAAGAAAAATTTTCCAGAAAAATCCCCCCATTGGACATATGGAAATATCAAGACCTCCATTGAATAATTTTGCTGCAATCTTTTAACCCTCGTTGGAATCATTGAAATTTAGCCATAGATTTTCATGCCCACTGGTCGAAGGATTTCAATCGGAAAACTGACAATGCTGTACATTTAACTTACTCGGCATTGCAATTGTTTCCGTCCGGTTAACATAACCACTAAAACAATTTTCGAAATCTGTTTTTAAAGAGTCCTTCCATTTGAATGATCTTGCGACTGAATAAGAAGAAAATTAAATGAATTGATAAAATAGAAGATAGATGAATCAATCTACGACAGTAGACACAGATACACGGTTATTCGAAATTCCAAGGGGACAGCAAGGGAAATTTAGGAGTTTCGAATTGGGAGTTCGAAAAACTGAAAATCTGATTTGCCTGTGAAAGTAAAACTTACCAAATTCGCTTTTAAAAAGAAAATCATTAGGCAATAAGCGTATCCAAAATGAGAAATTCTACAACTCTGAAATTTACTTCAAGGAACTGAGAGAGCTCAAGAAAGGGGCCGCAGGGACTAAAAACGAATGCGAATAAGTTTCAATTAGTAAGCAAAAGTCAAAACAAAAGAAAAGTAAGCTGACTTCAAATATGAAAATTTCCAATAAGTGGATGTTCAAAAAACCGAGTCTACTGTAATAAATAAGAGATTACGTACTTTAAAGCAAGTAATAAATACACGGACAAAATGGTATAAAGATAGAATCAGCAGCCGTGCACATGTTTTTTGTTTTTTATGTTTTTATCCTGGAGCAATATAGAACATAATCCATTACCCATAGTATCTTTTCTATTTTTGAGCAAAAATAGAAAGAACAAAATGTAACGTGCTCTGCCCCATTACTTCTTGCGCAACGAACAGAAAGGAGACTGGCCTGAAGAGTTTTGATGTTTCTTTCATGTGTTCACCCGAAATAAAGAGAAAAGAAATCAGGGCGTTAACAGGGCAGTATCGTCAATAACTTTTACGATCATTTTTACTAAATTTACTAGCCCTTTTGATATTTTTGTGAACTTTTAAAAGGTTTTACGTTTGTTTTCATTTTCCTTTAACCCATCTTTACAATTTTAAGAGCTGTTGATGCGCTAGTAACACTCTCCCGGCGTTTGTGACCACTGGAACCGTCTAGTTATAACAAAGTAAAAATATAATGCCTTTAAGGTAAATCGAGTTAGTTATGGAGAAGCGTGTTAAAAAGTGAAAAAGCTATATCAAACCTACCTTGAATTGGGTCATCATCACTTTCAGGATCAGAATTATCATTGACCGGCTTCTTTCTTTTACTGGATCTACTTTTACCTAAAACAAAGAGAATTAGTTTTACGAGTTAATGCACTGACGTGAACATTTTTCTTCAGCATAAACATAACATTTAAACGATAGAAATAACGCATAGTTAGTTTCAAGCCTCATCCAGAAACACACATTTTATTTTGCTTAGAAAAAAATACGAGTTAGGCGTTAGTACCTTAAGGTAAATCGAGTTAGTTTTGGAGAAGCGTGAAAAAGCTATTTCAAACCTACCTTGAATTGGGTCGTCATCACTTTCAGGATCAGAATTATCATTGACCGGCTTCTTTCTTTTACTGGATGTACTTTTACCTAAAATAAAGACAATTGGTTTTACGAGTTAATGCACTGACGTGAACATTTTTCTTCAGCACAAACATAACATTTAAACGATAAAGATAACGCATAGTTAATTTTCAACAACCTCGCCCAGAAACTAGTACGTGATGGTTTTAAGGGATCCCGAATCACGAAAGTTTGCTGAAATTATGCTATTTAGAGCAAAACTAGGGGCTTTATTTCAAAGCTGATTCTTTCTTCAAAATTAAAAAGTGGAGGGAAAAAGAAGTTTTAGAGCATGAGTGTTCAAATACCTTTGCTACATGAATTTTTGGAGGATGATATGGTGGTCTTTGACGATTGAGCACTTGTCGAAGGGGTGTTGTTATTGTCTATCATAGACAGTAATTCTCCGGTACTGGCAAGTTGCTGTTCGGCTTGAGGAATTTGGTATATAAATTTGTTCATCTCTTCACTGTGGCCGAAATGATCGTAGGCAAGGTTTCTATCAGTTTCCGATAGGTTGAATGCACCGATGATGGAGGAAACACGATGTCGATTCATTGTTCCGTTTAATTTGGCGGTAATACCGGCCTTCTTGCATGATCCAGTAAGTGCATGCCATCCCTCGACGTGAAGTTCACTTTGCTGGGTTGAAGCGAAAACGTAGCTGTTTTTATCAGATACTCCTGCTTGCATGCGAATATTTTTGTCACAGAGGAAGATCATTGCATCCACAGAATCTGGCGGAAAAATTACATCGACCTGTTTGTTTCCTTTGCCCTCTTGATAGGTGATTCGATTTTTTGTCTTGACATCATCAACATATTGTTGCCTCTCTTTGGGGCGGATCCAATCACCATTCAGAGCTTCCGTCCACTGGTAGATAAAAAGGCGCGCGGGTTCTCCACCACGACGACCGTTGAAAATAGTTAGGCGTGCACATGTTGCGTCTCTGACATCTACATAAACATCCTTTGGATCTTGGAAAACGAAGTTTTCTTTAAGAATTACTTTCAGAAGATGAGCTTTCAATGTAGATACTATTTCTTCATCTGGGAGGTTCGCTGGTTTTCTCGTGCTTTTGTTTCGCTTTTGTTTGATTGCGTACAGCGCACCGTTAAATATTTCATCTTCAACCAAGTGAAATACTTTAAGAAATTCACAAACTTTAACCGCCTCAATGGAATTTCCCTCAACTAGGTAATGTGCTTCCAAAATCTTTGACGACTGCTTGATTACATTTTGTATCTGGACCTTCAGGCCTGATTTAATGTCTTTCTCGTTTTCGGTAAGAGCTTCGATAGCAAACCTCAAGTGTTTAAAGTTTCTTTGATCGAAAACAATTGATAGGTCTCCATCGGATTCACAAGACTGCCTGAATTTAAGCAAAATACGACTGAGAAGTCTCATGCTAGCTCTGACACGTTTTTCAATCTCGAGAATCTTTTCGTTCTTTGACTTTTGGCCTTTATAAATCCTCTCTCCAATCACTAGGATCAAACGATCTTTTTTAACAAGGTTTGACACTTCATCAATAATCATTTTGTTGACGACTTTTTTAAAATCATCTGAATACTCTGCGACTATGGCCATATCACTGGCGGCTATCATTGGAATCATTACTTGACCGCTCGTTCTTCCACAGACAATTTGGTGGCGAGCTTTGAAACCTTTCGAATATGTGCCTTTGCACTTTGCACATATCACAATCGAGTCAGCAGAACTTTCATCAGGATTCAACTTTGGCTTCCTCTCTCGCATGTACTGCGGGCTGTCTTTCTTCATTTCCTTCTGGTTGTGAATGAAAATCCCCTCTTTTTTTAACAAGTCGAAGGCTTGATCTCTTTCTCTTTTCGTCGGCTTATTCATGGCATCTTGTACACCAGGCTCATCTTTGTGTTTTAATTTGAGGTGTCTTGAAAGGACGCTGTTCGGAATGCAGCAATAAGGGCAAGGGCGGTCAGGTTTCTTTTTCTTCTTTTTTAATTTCTTGGTTTCCTTTTCTCCAACCACTTCATCACCACCAAGAATGACAACCTCCGCCGCATGATCGTTCGACTCATGATCGTTCGACTCATCTTCAGTGTCCACGATTTCACCAAAACTGCTTCCTAAACCAATGGCAGAATCATTTCGGATCGTTTTTTCGTTTATGGGAGATGGGGGTCGTACAGGACTTTGAGACAGTGTTCGTACCAGACTTCGAGATGGTGTTCGTACAGGTACAGAACTTCGAGATGGTGTTCGTACAGGTACAGGACTGCGAGATGATTTTCGTACAGGACTTCGAGGTAGAGGTGAGGATTCGAATGGAGCGCATAATTCCTAAAAGAATACAGTAAAAAAAATTCAAAAATTTGCCAATGAAATTGGTTTTGCAACGTAAAACGGTCTTCTCAAAAAAATGTTTTCTAATGACCCATAGGGTACGTACAAAGTATTTTTCTTTTACCTATGATGATACTTAAATACAAAGATTTAGTGATTCAATTTCGAGGAATCTTCAAATAAGCTCTCACTTGAGAGACTATTTGGTCCAAATTTGCCAAAAATTTATTCAAAATGGTCGGACTCCATCACATTTTAGGCATTTCCAATTTGCATACTGGTGCAAAAAATCAGAAAATTGAATGAGCCGATCTGGAGAAAAGCTCATAACGAACGAAAAAAGGACGGACAACGATTAATAAAAAAGGACCTCTATATTGTTCCAAAAACATATATTTATCACATTACTGAGATAAGAAAACTTTGAACCAGTTTAATATTAGAAAGCTAATTTATTCACACCATGCATGTTAAGAGAAGAAGGAACACACTGTAACTAAAACGATATTACTAACACTATTACCAGATATCTCGTCAACCAGCGATGGTGACCCTACAAACCATACCACACACTTTTTGGGTTTGGCTTCTAAATTAAAACTTCCTTTACAACCAATTACGAAATTGGGAAATATAGATTTTAGGGTAATGGAGAAACAAAATGTCTTAAGCAGGCTTTATAAAACCTTTTTTTCTGGGACGAATACTTACATCTATTTTCGCAATTGCTCTTTCCAAAGATTCGGCTGCTTGTTTGTCTTTGTTTAGTTGCTCATTTTTATCCTCGTCATCGTCTTCAAACATGGCTGTTAGAGAAAAGAAATTTTTTTTAACACTTTCATTGGTGAAATTTATACTGTGTGTGTGTGAACAGTTTTGGTTCGCTTAGAACTGTATAGAGTTTGCAATTGTACATGTTTCCAGCTTCCGTTCTCCATTAACCTATCAAATGACTTGAAAAACAGATAATCTTCTTAAACTAAACCAAGCCCTTTATGCAATGAAAGAAAATTTTAAATCAAATGACAAAATGTGCTTCTTACGTGTGAAATCAGGATCAGCTTTCAAAAAATCATTATTTGACTCCATTCCCTCATAACTTATTTTGGCGATTTGACGTGGAGTTCGTCGTCTCAAACTTTTGTCAACGTTTACTAAAAAATGAAATAAAAACAGTTGTAAACATTTTGAGCTAATCAGAAAATACTACAAAATACAGTACAAAAATTTTTTTTTATAAAAACGGTTAAGATTATGAGCCATACCGAGAATATCGTTGCTCTTAACATCGCCGTCATCATTATCATCATCTTCACTATCTTCAATTGTGTCATTTAAATCTTTATCCCATCCTTTTGTTTTTATGGTACAACTCTGAAAAAAGAAATACCATTATTTTTAAACCCCTTGGAAAATGCAAGTAATTCCTCTAAAAAGACTAAAACTACAAAAAAATTCGGATTTACAAATATTGGACCGAAACACCATTTCCAGAACATTTGATGACTTTCTTATTATTGCTTTCCCAGTAGAAGCCAGGTTCAAGCTTTGTTATGTACTGGATGACGCGTTAAAGTTGCCTGATTTTACTTAGGGGTGTTCTGCCCGAGTTAGAAACATAATTTTATGACAGGCACGTTAGAAGAATACCAACAGAAAACAAAGATGAATTGACAGTTTTCTTTCAAAATAGGATGAAAAGACATTTTTAATTATTCTTAATAATGTTTGTTGGTTTGGAAAAAAATCGTTAAAAAGCAGAGTTAAGCCAAAAGTTGACCTCAGTCCAATCTAAACATTAAGTTTGCAATAAAATGAGAGAAAATTCAGCATGTAACTTACCAGTTTTGAATCTTTCTCAGGCAGAAGTACCACACTATCTGTATCAGATGAATCCTTAGGAAGAAGAATCATATATTAAGGGTTTTGTTTAAAATTTTAATTACATTTTTCGAAAACAGTTTAATGATCCATATCTGTCGTTAATGAGAAAATTTTGTGCATGCCTTGCGACATTAGAATGTGCCACTTAAAAGAGAGAAATAAACGGTCTTGAATGCAATAAGCTATACCATTAGAGTTGTATCCTATCCTCCTTTTCCAAGTCACTACTGTTCAGAGGTATTTTGATAATACGTTTTTGAGGTTTTTAAGAAAAAAATTTAAAATCGGTAAAATATCAACATTTTCAAAGGGAAGTTGCTAAGTATTTTTGGCTCAAAATGCATTAAAGTCCATAGCAACTTCAACTGGAATCCAAAATTGGGGTATCTTGTAAGGAGGAAAACATGAAACCAGCAAGAAAAACACATGGAATAAGGTTGAAACAAATTCCTATAATAACCAACCTATGACAACTTTGAATAAAATTTTCACCTTTTGTAATTCTGTGATGTCAAAATGAACTGTTTTCTCACACGATGTAAACGGTTCGGATATTTCATCATTCTGATCAGTAGTAACCACTTTAATAGAATTCTCAACTGGTTCGATGTTCGAAACTTTGCTCGTCTTGTCACCCGTATTCTTTGCTTCTTTGGCTACTTCGTCAGCTTCGACTGCTGGTTGTAGTTCAATTGCTTCAATAATACTTTCCTCTTTGTTCTAAAAATTGAAAATGTGGTGATCACTAAAACACACAAAACCCTTATTGACGCCGAAGACATTGTGTTAACATACATAAGCTGGAAAATGAAACCAGTAAAAAATGAAGTACAGTAAAGAATTTAAATTGCAGAGGTTGACATAGGAATGTTCTACAAACACATTTTTATCAAATACAGTTTTGCGAGACAGAAATTTTTAGATTCGTTTGTGCATGAATTTATTGTCACAATTACAAAAACTGTCAAACGTGCTAACCGCACTGGCTCAACTTCAGTATCTTTGAAATCATTTGTGGGCCCAATTGTAAATTTAATGGCTTAAGGAAAATTTTAGCATTCCTTAATAGGTTTTAGCCTCGTTTAGGCTAAACTCGTCCCCAGGCCCCGAGAATGATAATTTTCGAAAAATAAAAAAATTGTCCCAAGATATTTGCCCAAGGAACAAGGGTGCCAAATTTCAGCCAAATCCGATCAGGCTGCCCCAAGTCTCCAGGCTGCCCCAAAGTTTTAGCCTCGTTTTGAAGAAAAACTCGTCTCCAGCCCAGGCCTTAAAAATCAAAATTTTGAAAAAATAAAAAACACCCCTAGGGATTTATTTTTAAAACGACGGCACTTGTGTTGTGGCAAAATGTGACCTTTAAATTCAAAACCTTACATTGCAGTGAAATTATTTGGAAAATGTCCCCTTACATTACAAGGCATAATTTTGACCTATCTAAGCGTCTCCAGCCTTACACTGCGCTCTCCCTTAAGGACTACAAATACCGGCTGGTCGTATTTTAGTTTCATGTTCCGATCTTGGTAAATTACTTTGTTAGTCTACTCAAAAACAACGTTTTTCCAGCTGATGGATGTTAACATTCATCCAGTACCCTATCTACTCCAGTATCTCTATTCGTTCTACTACAGGGAGATAAAAATTAGTTTGAAACTTTCTTTTTTGTGATCGTGGTTAATACTTATCTCTTTAAAACTTTAAAAGAAAGAAACTCCAAGGCGTGTCCAGTCGAAGAAGTCGAAAAAATTTTGATTTTTAATAAAAATAATTCTTTCTCCATAGAAACAATTCTCGCAAAATCCATTTCCCGAAAAAAGTCCGATAAAAAATCGGGGAAACGCGTTTTCGGAATTTTTTCCATCTTATTCTCCGCCACCGCCGCCTGAATAATAAGAAATTTGGACTCATTACTACATTTGGATTTTTTTTACTAAAGGTGCTTAAAAAATACTCAAAAGAGATATTTCCAAAAAATGAAACGCAAGAAACCGGTATGTGTCAAATTCTAATTGAACAAAATTTGTTCATTCCAAATCACCTTAAAGGTTTTTAGCATGTGAGAAAAAAAATGAAAACACCTCAAGTATGAAAAATCAAATTTCAGCCAAACCCCATCAAATTTAGGCTCTCTAGGCAATTATTTGGTTGATTTTTTTAATAACATATGCTAGCTAATAAAACATCTAAAGTTGTAAGAATTACTAAAATTCTTAAAAATAAAATGCTTTTCAAAATGGAAAAAAGTGTTAAAAAGTTTAACAAAAAGTTAAACTTAGGTTTAAACAAGATTTTGCCAGGAAAAATCCATGTCAGTCAATTTTAATCTACTCTTACTAGTTTCACGCAAAAAATCAGAAAGATCTTACGGCTGAATTTTGAGAAAAGTAAAAAAAAATCATATTTGGCCGAAATAAACCGAATGAGATTTTTTCGAAAAATTGAGCACCGTCACTATTAGGGTTTATATGCCGAAAATCAGAAGGATTCATGATCCAATGTTGAAAAGAAACACTGAACAGAGGGACAAAATAGCTTACCTTGCATCAAGACGACCGACATTGGCGCGTAGATCTTGCAACATGATCCGATCAAACAGCACGTCTGTGCGCATGTTTTGGTGTTCTTTTTCAACCTCTATGAGAGGATAAGAAGAAGGAGTATGAACAGTAGAAAAGGTGTTGATAAAAGGCTTTAGGGTTCAACTCCGATGAGATTTGGTACCGTACCGTAGAATAGAAAGCATTGAAGAAGGTCTCGTGAAACAATAATTTTTCAGAACATTGTTCAACCAACGTAATGGAGCCAATGTTAGTAACCAAGAATAAGCTTTTAAAAGTGCTTTGAAACTTCTTTGGTACAAGACACATCTGGAAAAGAACGTTCTGCGTGAACAGCAAATCTTTGACCCATATTTATTTGACGCCACTTTCCTTTTTGTACGAAATTATTTCAGGCTTACAGAAACTGGTCTAATCTTACTTCCAATCTCCGAATTGGTTTCATATAACACTTTTGGTGAGTGATAAGTGATGTCTCACTGCGTATCTATATGTCAATGAATTTTTTTTTGTTGGAACCTACGTTTACACCTATGATTTACTATCCAGAAGCCAGTGCAAGTATAGCCCAGGGAGCAGGTCTCCCTCAAAAGTCTGACTTTTACACTAACTTCTCCAAGACTTACCGAGTACAATAGTTTTATCTTCGCCAGCGACTTCCAAGGTCATTTCTTTCTGAGCCATCTCCAACAATTTCAACATTCGATGGATCTCTTTCAACTCGTGTGGTGGAAGTGTCCGCAGTTTACCGATCGAAATGTCTACGATGGAAACTACCATTCCTTCCGCGTCACGTAACGGGAATGCGAAATGACGTTCGCCGTAAGCGTCCGCCGTCAACGTTTCTGAAGTATCAACACACTTGAACAAATAATCTCTGAAATTAGAAAACAAATGAAACAGTTTAAACCACGTTGAGCATGTACTCCACTTTTCATAACGAGAACACCGAAGAAGGCTGCTTTTAGGTTAGGTCTGCTTTTAGGTTAGGTCTGCTTTTGAGCTATCAATATGATCGATCTAATCATTCATTCTCATCGAGTATCCACATCATTGAACCAACAATCTGTGACAAGTGTCAAAATCTTCTTTTAGTTTCATGAAGGTTAAGGTAGAGGAAAATGATGAACACACCTGAACAGGTTATCACGTCGTTCCAATCTTGGTGGGACATCCGGTTTATGGACACTGTTGTGTGAAAGTGTCACCATCTTACGAAGAACTGACCCATCTGTTACCTTAGTAAATAAAATAAAATAAATGCATTTATGAATACTATGAAACTGTGTGCGTGGACGCTTATCCAGAGCAAAAATTAAAAAAAACATCCTGTTAAAGATTTCCCTCGAATACTGTAGGAAGTTATCACGACAAATAAAAAGGAAGTGAAACCCAAAATGTTTTGGCAAAATGTTACTTTTTTGTGCAGAGTTATTTCAAATACAGTATCACGGGGAAAGGAAGAATTGGACACAGAGAAACATGATATAACCGCAATACGGTATTTTACTCATCAACAACCACCGAACAGACGCTATTCTAAGTAACTGTACAGTTGAAACGCATTCCACATTAAAACAAGTTTATACGATGCATCTACTTTAAATAAAACGAAATTGTTCAAAGGAAAGAAATATACTTTGAGAGCAGGTTCAACCAAGTAAAGGATGACTTCGTGAACGTGTGGTGAACGTCGAAGAATCCAGGAAACAGCTGATTCAGATATTTTCAGTGTCTTCTGTCTCATATCAATAAATTGGATGGCTTGACTCAACGCTTTAGCTACACCCTTTAAAAAATATAATATATATATTATAATTTTTCTCGATAATCAATTTTTGACAAAAACCTAAAAAGTCTCTTACTCTGCTACAACGCCAAATTACGTTGCCAAAATTCATTCAAAAACATAAATTCAATCAATAACATAACATACAGTATAATAAGCTCTCAAAAGTTTCCTTTTGCAGTTTACGGTACCCTTAACAACAATTAACAGGACACTTTTAAATAAAGAATTTTTCAAAGTAAACTGTTAATATAAAAATTAATATCTTTTCAACGGCAGTAACAAGAGTTCATAAAATGTCCATAAGCCGGTGGCCGAGAAATGATAGTAAGATTATCAATGATTAAAGAAAGAGTTACAAAGGTTGTATTACCTGATAAAAAGAGATTTCGTGACCAACAAAGACTGATTTATCGTGAGGATCAGCTAAGGTATCAACACCCAAGATACCAACCACTACTTTCTCGTGATCTTTCAATGGTAAACAGATGAACGAACCTTCAATTTTCTAAACAAAATATATAAAGTGAAATGACTGGCGCCATGACCTTGGGAAAATATGAAGAGGGACGAGCTTTGTTATGATGAAGAAACAAACATTTGAGAGGAAACTTCAATTTCAGGGGAGGGGTTCAGGCCTTCATAGACATCATGGCCATCTCATCTGACCGACATATAAATGGGTGAAACGTCAAAAAAATAAAAATAAAATAGAGAAGGGAACATTTGCAAATTGGAACGAACGAAGATCAAAGCCATTTAAATGTTAACCAAAATGGTGTCCAAGTAGGTGTGAAACTGTTCGTAACCGTAAGCTAATCGGGGAGGCGTAGTGTCGGTAGCAGCCGTATAACGGATGAGTCTATTCTTATTTCGTCAGCGCTAGGGTAGATTTATACAGCGGCGGAGCGCCAAACCTGCCGTCAGCTCCCAGTGAATTACCGCACAATTCAGTTTACATGTTTTGTGCTACTCATCCATTGAGTGGACGATGACCGGGATCTTTCGATTGTGAGGCGAGCGCTCCACCGACTTTAGTTTTCTTAAAAATATTTTTAAAGGTGACAGGAAAGATTTATACTCACATCATCTCGACGTGTAGGATTCCACAAATGAACACCACCATGATTCAACACACGCGGAACGTGGATGGGTTTGCCAGAGTCTATTGAGTTGAAGCTGATACACCTAATAGAAAACAAGCATTGAAGCTGATACACCTAATACGTAATAGAAAACAAGCATTGAAGCTGTTTGGGTGGGTTAACACAATATCGCGAAAAAATTATTTGGAGCTCGACCACGAGCAAAATTTTCGGTCAAAAGGAAAAATAAGTTTTTCCAAATTAACGCAAAATTCCATTATTAAATAGAAATTCACATTTTGGCTTCAAGCGCGAAAATAAAAAGCCATGAAATTGTCATGCCTTAAATCGTTGCCGAACTAAATTATAAACAAGTACGTAAGATGATTTAATGAGTGATAAACAGGTCCAATATGTTACAAATAATTTAATTCATGACTGCTAAACATACTTCATTCCACGATGTAGGATACGGTTTAATACGTAATCGTTGTCCATGGCCGTACATGCGATATAACGTAAGACGTGAGTTCCTTTGACGTGGAGTAGTTTACTTTCGTTAAGCTCCAAGAAGGCGACGTACGTACTGCAACGCTTATCTTTGCCGTGTCGGATGGCGTCGTGCTCGATTACACTGAAGACGATCTTTAACACTGGGTCGAGCATGGCACCAGACGTACGTGCACTGAAGTCGATATTGTGGAGCCATCGTTTACGGTATTCGCCACGTTTTTGTTCTTCAAAGGAACGCTTTTAAGAAATAAGGGTAGAGGTATCAGTAGCCTGTACCAAACCCTACATTTTATGTAGCTGACGATAGTGGGGTTTGATACGTTTAGTTAAATTTTGTGTTTAAAATAACCTCTACGTGGAGTGCAAAATTCTTATAATCAAGTGGAAAGAAGTCCATCTCAATTCTCTTGAATTCTTCATAAAAAAAGAAAATTTGTGAAACGCGTGATGATTTTATAAAACACAAGAAAATCGTTTACAGTAGATGGCCTCCAGAATGCTAGTGGCCCCTATAATGCAGGTTTGTTGAAATTCAAGATGACGGCAGAGAGGTTTATGAAATGTTCTTTTGGTTTGGTTTGTTTAGTATCAATGTTGTCTTTGAGAACAAAACATTTTTATGCTAAAATATATTTATCTGATAAATAATAAGGGGTTAATGTACGAATGACGAAGCAAAAATCAGTAAAAAATTATTCTTATTTGATTCTACAAACCGAAGTATTTAAAATAACTCGAGATATGGGGTAGGGTGCATTCTTACATCCAATTGCTACAAAAAATTCCAATCTGTTGATCTGATAGTAAAACTAATCGTAAGTACAGCTAATGAAAGTTGACCAACTAAAATTTATATAAGGAATTTACTGCAAAGTGTAGCATTTTTTTAGAACTTTTGATGTAGCAGAGGTTTGACCGCCAAAATTTCCCAGTGCATCTTATACGTGAATAAAACTTTTTCCCCGTCATTTTCAGCATGAAAAATAAAACCAGTGACACTTGTGACGTCAAAAAGTCAATTTTGCAGACTAAAAACGCTTAAAACTTCTATCAGAAGAATCTTTATGAAGGGTATATAAAGATTTACCTAGAATCTTCTGTTTTTTGGCATGGTTTGTAAAAGTATTACTTAACTAACCTTTAGCCATCGCTGTATTTTTTTTTAATTCTCATTTTTTTTCATTCGGTGGCTGAAAGGTTAATAGGGTGTCCAAAATTTAGTTAAACCTTTTTAAAACACTTTCAACAACTTTGTTTATGGGCAGTTTGGATCAGTTTTGAAAATTTATTAACCTTTTAGCCACCGCTGTAATTTTTTAAAATTCTTATTTTTTTCACTTTCTTTTTCATGAAAATAATTTGAAATTCAAAGGAAAATTGTGGTCACAGTGATAAGATTCAGGCAACTTTCTTGGGTACAATTGAAAAGCCTTTGGTCTCAGCTTTCGAAAACAACTAGGGCATTTTGGCTGAAAAGCTAGTGGTTTTGAGCTATGGTCAAAAGACTGATGGTCGTAAAAATGACGTACGGTGTACGTCATTCAGTGGCTAATGGTTAAAGAAACTGTGGTTACGATTCTTTGAAGTAACTTTAACATAAGAAATCAGTGGCTTTTATTTAAATCAGCATTTTAGTAGGGGGGCAGTGACCTGCATTATAACAAGCATCTCTATGCAGACATTTTGAAAAGATTATTTTAACTTTTTTATATTACAATAGCACATTCTATTCGATGACGAAATACAATTTTTTAAGTGTGGAAGATTATTGACGGAAAAGTTATTGCTGAAAAACCAAATCTGTCATTTAGGGGCCACTAAAAAAACGCTACCTGACTTCAATCAAAGAAAAACTATACATCAAACTGAATATTTTAAAATTCAATTTTGGGAAAGATTAAAAAGGTGCTGATGTCATGTTTAAAACAAAAAATTGATTTTTCAAATTCGCCTTTTAAAAAAAACTATTTTAAATTTAACCTGCATTCTGGGGGCCATCACTGTAATGAATAAATTTTAAGAACCAGTCAATGTTCGTTTCTTTTCACTGCTGACGGGCTGATGATTCGGTATCTGGCATATAAACCCGATCGATTGCCTTTAAGAGAAATTTTTCATCGGTTTTTGTTTGCGGCACGTTTCTTCAACTGCTTCAACAACCAATTCTTGATAATCGAAGGAAAGAAAATTACCGGAAAAGGGGTAAATAAGAAAACCAATTTAAAAAGATAATTTGCGATTAATTGCGCTGGCAATCTTAATCAACATTAAAAATAGAACTATAAACAGCAATATTAGTTGAGCTTTTTTCTGGCAAGCATGAGATGATTTTCCCTTACAGTAAAATCGGTCAAGGGACGAAAACGGTAATGGTAATGGTAATGAGAGACAAAAGGGACTTCCCTATTTTTAATTGAAAAATATGTTTGAAAAACACACCATTGAAGAGTCGTAATGCTTCGGAATCGATATTTGAAGCTTTAGATACAAAATTCTACATCTGATGAGCCATGGAATTAAAGGTAAAAAAAAGTCATAAATTAGAAAAAATATCATGAAATTTGACTTTCACAGCAAATATCTTTAGATTGAGGCGATAAGAAAAAAAATGAGGCAAAGTAATTTTCTTTATTATTTTAGGAACATAACCATGGAAAAATTTTCCCAAAAATCTCCAGCTAAGGAGACTTGGAACTCTTAGAAGCTGACTATATCTGTTTTTTTTACGTAAATCTTTGTAACTAAATCATTTTTTCTCCGTTTTTCAAAAATTGCAAGAATTAGGCTCATCAGATGTAGAATTTCATAAGCTTTCTGAAAATATATATATATACTTTTAATATATTATTGTCAAATGAAGTTAATGCGTTTTATTTCAAAACTAACAGTTTCACTTTTAATATATAAATGTTACGTCATCACAAGTTATCAATGTAAAGATTAAAAGCTTCAAATATCGATTCCAAAGGTCATGACATACCTTAACACTTTCATATAAAAAGTATCCTCGAAACGAAAGCCTAACCTTTCGATGTATCCAAACAAAATAGTTATAACTTTTACCAACATAAAGTTATTTGAATTGATAGTTGATCAAAATCAAGAAAATTCTCAACAAACTTTCAGCTGGTGTGTCGTCAAAAATTCATGTTCAATCAAATCATGCGATTTCTGAATTTGGTTTAATCAAAATATGCAATTTATTTTCAAGGGAGCCCTGGGTTTCTTAAAATGAGATCAGGCAGGGGGTTTAGATTGAGGGCAACATTTGGTTATCTTTTCCAGAATTTAATCTGTTAAATTTGCAATTTTAGTTGCTCAAGAAGCATTTTTTTTCACAAATCTTGGTCTATAAAAAATCAAAGATTAAAAACTAATACTTTAGTTCTGATTTATATAATGGGTTACAGAACTTTTTACAGAAATTGAAAAGGTTCATTATTCTTTGAGATATGATACAGTATGGATTCCGTGAAAATTTATGCCGAAGATAATATTCTAATAGTTATATATAACTTACGGCAACAAAAATTTAAAATCCTGCGGGCAAAAAATTTCGCTGTTATGATTCTTAGCACGGCTGGGAAGTGGAGTGAGGGGAGAGGGCGAACAGAAGAAGAAAGAGATGCGGCTAAAGTGTCTTGAAGAAAGTAAAGTTGTTTTTTTAATTCTCACGCCAGCCAATTATTTTTCATGTACGCTGACTATGACAGTCATGTCAACTTCATAAAAAATAAGATTCAAATTTATTTGCCTATGTCCTAACTCCATGAAGGCAGTCGGGTCAACTAGTTAAAAATTGCATCATTTTAATAGCGAACGTCAATGATTAAATGCTTCACAAAACGCTAGATTTTTTACTCGATTATTACAAAATCATTAGCGCTCTTGTCACACAGCTTTTGAACAATCAAACCCAAAAGTTTAGTTGCAAATTATGATAAAACGACGTTGCGGTTTTTAATCATTCTTTCACTCACGGGGTGAAATTTTTCAGCGAACATTTTAAGGCTAAAATGAAGAATTTCCAGCTTGCGGTTCTTCAGAAATCACTAATAA
>JAUJPO010008125.1:0-16104 GCA_032270745.1 Tiaropsis multicirrata | reverse complement strand
ACAGAAGATTCTACAACAACCAAAGGTAAAGAAACAACAACATCTTACGATAGCACGACCTCTGTAGCTGATACTACAACTTACTACGACAGTACCACCCCAAGCGAAGACACAACAACCTATTACGACAGCACCACAACAGAAGCAGAAGAGACTACTACCCAAAAGAAAGAGACAACAACAACAGATTACGAGACAACAACAAATTATGAGACAACAACTGAAACAGACGAGGGAACCACCTACTACCCTACTTCATCAGATATCAGTTTCACCACCGATGAAACAACTGTCTCAGAAATCCTAACTTCAACAGCTTATGAATCCACCACTGACCATGAAACCACAACTGACTATGAGGCCACCACCACCAAGGATGCTGACCAGGATACCACAACTACTGAGGAGCCTACCACCACAGCTACTACTGGGGAAACCACCACAGCTACTACTGGGGAAACCACCACTTACTATGGAACAGGAGAAACCACCTATGGAACAGGAGAAACCACCTATGGAACAGGAGAAACCACCTATACAGCTGGTGACTACACATATACTGATCCTACTACTACTGACAACTGAGGTATAGGCTGCTGGAATCAATTGCGCAATAAAAAAATCACCTTTAAACATAAATATGGCATATTAGGGCAACAGATGATAGGAAAATTTAACTTTTTAATCAGCTTTTGGATAGGAGGGTTGAAAAATTAGTTAAAAAAAAAACGAAAAATCGTTTTGAGAAGGTTCTTCGGGTACTTTCGAAAAGTTTTTTTATGTGAACTGGATTCACTGCTTTTAAATCAATTAAATGAAATTTAAGAAAAATTGCAAGTTTATTTATTTATATTATAAAAAACAATACTATTTATCATTGTATCAAGATTCTTGTTTTACTATATTAGATATTCATTTTAATAACCTTATTTTTCATTATAAAGAGAAAGAAAATTCAATAAAGTTTAAATAGAATTTTAATTATTTTGTTTCTCGCAGGGAGATCTATAGGGGGGGGGGGGGGGCGTACGGGAGTTCGGAATCCCGATATACCGATCTATTTTCCTGAAGTGCGACAGTTAATTAGATTCGGAAAAAAACCAACACTCCTGTTCCAGTGTCTAGTTGATAGATAAAAGGTCACACAGATGAGTTTTAGCCTTTTTTTCTCACACCGGGAAAATCGCGAATTTTGGGTGATCTTCTAAGTTAAATTTCAACTTAAGTACCGTAATTACCATCTGAATTAGAGGCAAATATCAACACAGGCATTTTTGACGAAAAATAGTTTCCTTTAACCATTTTTTATACCTAGTCTGCAATTATTACACTGAAACATAAGAAATGAGTACATCGATATCTAAGCTAGAAAGACCGACCTTTCCTCTACACAGCATAAACATGAGGAGTGAAAAAGGAAAATCGTTGTAGGGTCACATAATATAGTGACTAAGTAGGCGCCACCATGGTTGGCGGCCGATGGGAAGAAAATTTTGAAAATTGGCCTTCCCATATTGGCTAAAGCAAGCTTATTCTGGCTATTTTAGAGCATTTCTTTCATCGGGAGTATGATTCAGGGATGTTACCACTATATCCAATAAAAGAAAGATAAGAAAAATGATTCAGATCCCGAAAGACCGATGTTTTGTCAAGAAATACTTGGATACCGATACCAAAAAAGGTGTCAAATACCGATACCGATTCGTGGTTAGAATACCGAGTACCGATCCTGTGGCCCACTGAGATCCGCCCCACTGATCACCCCAGTAATAAAAGCACTCAAAAAGGTTCTAGAACTTTGCCAGACCAGACTGTCTAGTGTGTCAAATGACTGTTTTGTTAGTGTTATTTAATAAATAAAGTCATCGCTCTAAAATCACTCTCTGACGGCCTTACTAGCTTCTGATTGTGTGTCAACTTATATCATTTTACACGCTAGCATCATATTGACATACATTATATTGAACGATTTTGTCAATATCTTTGTCAACAGGTGTCATTTTTAATTTCAAAGTTCAGAGTGTGCCTACTGTGTGTCCAGTTTTTCCCGCAATTTATTCTGAAATATTCCCTCATTTCCTAATTACCCTAAATGCATTGGAGAATTGCCCAAAATGCATTAAATAATTTCTCAATGTTTTTATCTGGTATATATTATGCTCTTTTTAAAGAAGTTGCTGAGCAAAAATTGTTTCTTTTAAAGTAATTCACGAAACCCATAAAGTAAATGTTTGAATTATAATTCTCTCGCATAAAGGGGCTTGGACTATAAGATACTGAACGCGTGTCTATACGTAAGATCTAAATTAATACAACTTACTGAATGACAATAAATAATATAGGCCAATATACGCAAATCTAGAGAATGCAATTAATCATTCCTCGTACCAGCCTTTGTTTGTATTGTTTGACTTCTTTGTGTAATGGTTTGATGGCCTCTCGATTACTGTAAGACTGACTAGCTAAAAGTGGTAGTTAATAGAGATAAATCCTATCGGTATACTTCTCATTATTTTTCATCAAGCGTAAATGGAGGTGGGCGTCTTATGGGGAGGCGGGTGGTTGCAGCATGGTTACCAAAATTTCCCACCGAATTTCTTTAAAATATAATAGAAATAAATACAAAAAAGGACTGCATCTAGACGACTAGAGTTATATAGACAAGGTATTGAACAAAGGTTTATAAACTATACTCGCTGATAAAGTTTTGCTGTGTCGAATAAAATTACGTCATCATAACGACTCCAGTTTAAAGAAAAATTAAAGCGAACTTAATTTACTCGGTCAAGATGAGTAAAGAAGGAGGATGTGTGTTAATATTTATAAATATTGGTGGTTCTTTATTGAGAATGAAGATTGGCAGTTTATACATATTTATGAATACAAATTACACAACCATAGGAAAAACATCGAGTTTTTCTGTCTACTCTGTTTGACAAAAACAGTTTCCCCCAATGACGTCTAAATGAAATCCAATTAATCATAACACCATCCTTCCAAAGAAACATGCGCGTGCTATGTGTGGACAGATTATGATATGATAGGATGCTGGCATGCTTCCTCGATATTCTTATTCAAAAGGCAAAAACGTGGAAAGAAACGTTTCAAATATATTTGTGGATAAATTCGATTCATATACTTTATGTTAGATGTTGCTTTTTTTTCAATTCGGTAAAGTCTGTAACTATATGAAACATAATAAGGTCAACGGAAGCAATTATGTAGAGCCAGAGAGAACCAGCTACATTTCAAGTGGCTAGACATTGGAGTAGTGGTAGTCCATTCACACAGCCTGTCAAAAAAATTATAAATTATTGCTTATATAATTACGTCTAAGCCAATTAAAAGGCCATTATCTGATTGAGAACTTCGCCAATTAACAACTAACTGCATTTGTAACTACTCAATTCATATCCTCCAAATTTAATGTTTATGAGTTAACCCTAAATTCCAAAACAAACTTACAGCTTGGAACATCGGCATTATGCGTGTATTTTAGGGCAACTTGCTACCACAATACTTTCTTTTTTTAGTTCAGGAGAAATAATACCTTAAGGGAAGATATTTTTGCGAATTAAATAAAAAATCAACTGTTTCAATCATGTGTTTTGCAACAAAAAAGAAAGAAACAGTAGTTGTTATTGACTACAAAATGTATTACTTTTAGATCCTC
The DNA here is from genome assembly GCA_032270745.1 of Tiaropsis multicirrata. Taxonomy (NCBI): domain Eukaryota; kingdom Metazoa; phylum Cnidaria; class Hydrozoa; order Leptothecata; family Tiaropsidae; genus Tiaropsis; species Tiaropsis multicirrata. The sequence continues at coordinate 12,431 of JAUJPO010008125.1, read as the reverse complement.
TTGTATACTTTAATGGTTGATTTTAGTATGTTGGCCTACAGAGACAATAGCGAAACACAAAGCAAAACCTGAAAAATCTATTAAATTTTAAATAAATTGAAAATCAAATTGAAAATGAATTTGAAATGAAATCAAATTGAAAATGAAATTGAAATGAAATCAAAATGAAAATAAATTTGAAATGAAAATGAAAATGTAAAATTTAATACAACACCCCTTTCTCTGTGCCCCAGTGGGTAAAAAGAGGTGTTTGAAAGTCAAATCTTTTAAACCCACTGCGTTGGGTGAAATGATAATGTTTTCAAGTGGGGTCATAAAAATCTATTTTCTTTCATCATATTTTCAGTGGGCTAGCTCTTTGCAATTTTTTGTTTTACTGCTTGGGTGAGGGAGAATATCCGATTTTCTAATGTGTTGCCCATTTTCTCCACTGGGGCGAAAAAAAGGCATTTTTGAACGATTTTTCCACTGGGGTGACAAGTGGGGCGGATCTCAACTGGTCACAGACACAGGGGTGTATTCTTAATTAAAACATTTAAGACATTTAAAAGGAAAAGGTATATAATCTGAAAAAGTTTATAAATTCCAACAAGAAACCCTGGGTCTGTAAGCTTTTGAAACCTTTTGTTGCTGTGTAAGAATTTTGAAATGAAAGCAGTGACAGCAAAAAAAAATCAACAAATAATCATGATAATCACAAAAAATGAAAGCGTAACACAAACTAATGGAATACCACTGAAATATTAAATCCCTTATCACGATTAACTTAATAATTCATGCATGCCCCATGGGGGCAAAAAATCTCTTTTATCTATTGTTATACCATTGTACAATACTGTTATCCTGGAATATATCTTAAAATATTACTGTTGCGAGATTATTAGGAAAAAATAACTGATAATTAGTCAGAAAGATGAACTGCGGCAAATGGTGAGAATAAGACGAATAACATCCAAGGCGTTTTATCGCGAAATCATGTGATTCATTGAAAGGAAATTAAATTTGATTAATTAAATTATCGAACTCTTTAAATATAAATCTTGAAAATTTAAATTTAAACAACTATGGATGCTCACTAACTCTCGTGAACCTATTGGGATATAGTCAAGTACGATTATATTCTCAATGTTAATTTAACGCATGAAATGCAACCTATAGACTTAGCACCAGCTATAAAACTTGAAAAGTTAAATGCTGGTGAAAGTATGCTACGAATCATTCACCAATTTAGTAGAACAGCAATTTTTGTAGTATATGTAAAGCATTCTTTTGGTTTTTATACTTTCTCTGATAATAATATTCAGGTGGTTGATTCTCCGTGGGGCACTGAAAGTAAGCGACCAACCGGACGTGTTACGGTAGGTTTTTCACGGTTGTAGGGAGGAGGCGAGAGGGGGGAGATGGTCCATTTATTCTAGAAAAGAAGACTTAACTTAGTACACTAGATCTCAAAAGACTAACGTCAATTTACCCTATAGGTTTCTTACTTTAAAACAGGTCAGCCCTTAGATTTTCATGCAAAGTTTCCTTTTAAAGTGTTATTAATATACGGTGATTGATACTCCCCTGGGATTTCATCTGATTTTAAAGTGTACCCGCTTGGGATGGCATTTAGTACGAGCCTCGGATAGAATATCTTGTATCCTTAAAAAAAGATCCATGACTTATTTAGAAGAATTCAGGTATACTTTCGAAGACACCTTCTTTTATTTCGCTCGACAACCAACAGACACGAAACGTTGTTTCAACGTCGAAACAACATTATTATTCTAACGTTGTTTGAATAGAATGTTTTCGTGAAATGTATCATTCAGTACTTTCGCCGCGATCTTTTGTTGCTTTGATCGTATTCAATGGACTTCGAAAGAAAAGAGAAGATGAAGAATCTATGTCGTGTTTAGACCGCCAGATACAAGGCAAGTATGAAGGAGTGCTTCAAACACTTAACACAATAGGCTTAGATGAGAAAATGTCCAAATGCTCCTCACCCAAAGAGGTGAAAATGAATAAAAAGGTACCACTGTATTTCACAAGCTACACTTAAGTATTATAATGACAATGAGCGGAAATACAAGTAGTTGTAATGAACATTAATTGTAAAATCATTAGCCATTGAAGCAGAGAAAAACAGGAATAAAAATACCAAAACAAATGCCAACGACAACAACAACAAAAGAAAGAAATCAAAGAAAAGAAAAGTAAATATTGATACAAAAAGAATAATAGAAAAAAAATATTCTATTTTTGACGTGTTCTTCAAAAAATGTGCAATATTCTTTTTGCTGATCTTTTGTTTTCAGGTACCATTTCTTTACTTCTGCTGTTTAATGACAGGAAAAACAAATGCCGCTAATGTCAACCTGCTGTTAAAATATTTTCTTTAAGGAACTCTTCCGCTCTCAAATGATATAAAAAGGAGGTCCGTGGACCATGTTATTCACCAGAACAACTTTTGATCGAAACAAGTCTTGGTATCAATTTACATTTTCAGGAAGATCGTTGACAAAAATAAGATGGTGCCAAAGCTACTTTTACTTACAGGTAATTTAAAAGAACCTGCTACATTATCGGACAAAGTTTTTCGGTCGGACAAAAGTAACTGTCCGACCGAAAGTTTTGTTTGACTAAGTTTTGTCCGATAATAATAGGTATTGATTTTTAATAATTTTGAAGCGATTTATCAGTGAATGGACATATGCTTTAATTGCATACCAGTTTTTATTTTAAGGTTAATAGATTCTTTTGAGGTGTGCGAATGTATAATTCTACAAAATTAAAAAACCACAACATTTTGTTTCTTTTAGCTGCCATTTTTGTGGTTATTCACGGCAAGAGTGTCAAATTACCTGGCAATTGCTACCACAATGATCTCAAACAAAGTCCTGACCAATGCGATGCGTTCATTCAATGCGCAAATGGAATCCCAGTTCAACATATCTGTCCTGAGATCGAAAACGCAGACCAGAATTCTTTATCTGGAGGATATCACCGACTTTTTTTCAACGAAGCCAAACAGGTTTGTGACTGGCCCGTCAATACTTATTGCCCATCAAAACCAGGAATCAAAACAACCGAAGAACCGGAAACGACCACCGAGAAAGAAACAACAACCGAGTATGAAACAACAACCGAGTATGAAACAACAAAAGAAGAGGCAACGACAACAGAACCAATCACAACGACCGAAGAAACCACGACAACCGAGTATAAAACAACAACAGAAGAGGCAACGACAACTGAACCAACGACAACGACTGAAGAAACCACGACAACAAAGGAAGAAACCACAACCGAGCCGATAACGACCACCGAAGAAAAAACGACAACAACAAAACTCATTGATTCGACCACCGACTTTTTCACGACAAGTGACACTACTACCGACAGTCCAAAAGAGACCACCACTACTGATTTTTCAATCTCAACAGACACAACAACAGATTTCATCGACACGACTACCGGATTCACCACCGACACGACTACCGATTTCATCGACACAACAACCGAGTTCAGAACGACCGAGCCCGATGCTTTCATCCAACGAGTTTGTTATGGCAGAGGCCGCAAACCAGGAAGCTTCCAAGCACCAAAGAGCGGTCTCATCCGTAAATTCACACTTACACATGTCAGTGGTATGGCAAACTGTCCCGGAGGTACTGGAGGCTTCTGGAATTGTATCAAACAAGGAGACGCCGAATACCTTAACACCATTGTGACCGTTGAAGACGGAGACCGTCCCAATAGACCTGACGCTGATATAGTTGTATTTCCACAGCAATTCGAATTCGTTAAAGTCAACGATAATGGTGAATTTATGATCAGCGGAGTAACAGCTATCAGTGATTCTATTGAGTTTTTCAAAGATAAATACGAAGTAACCAAAGGAGATGTTTTCAAAGTGTGGTATGGTAGCCACTACCTCAATACCAACATCGGGGTCGCCACCAATGGGCATTGCATTGACGTTGCATTAGAGTATTTCTAAAGTGAACTTTTTCAAATCAAATTTAAAAGAGAAAACCCAAACAATCCATCCCTACTCATGTGATTGCAAAATTTGCATTCAAAGATATCATCAATATCATTAATTTATTTATTTGACTAATTAATTTATTCTAAAATGCAGTATTCATTTTTGTAACATAAAATATCATTGTAACATAAATCAGGTAGTTCATTCGTTCATATTCTGTGAAAATATAGAAAAATGTCGTTCAATTAACCTTTAAAAATGTTTTTTTAATGACTGGTTTTTTTATAAACTTGTTCGAATTAGAGAAACTTTGCAAATGAAAAACAAAAAAATGACACGACTGAGATAGACAATGGTCAATGCCATATTGATGTTAAAATTAGTGGCAAGATTTTACACGTCTAATTTGTTTACATCACTCCTGTCTCTGTGACCCAGTATTAAAAGCTCAATGGGGGTCAAAATCTTTCAAACCCATTGTTTTCCTAGTGGGATCATAAAAATCTATTGTTCTTTCATTATATTCTTAATGGGGTGGCTCTTTGTAATTCTTTGTTTTACCACTGGGGTGAGAGAGAATGTCCGATTTTCTACTGGGGTGACCATTTTTTAGGGCGAAAAAATGTGCCTTTTTGAGTGATCTTTCTCCTTGCTGGGTGACCAGTGGGGCGGTCACAGACAAAGGAGTGTGTTAAAATCGATGCTCGTAAGTCGAACTTTTTTCTCCGTTTCTTCAAAATTTTCCAAAGAAAATGTAGGTTAAAAAATGCTCACTATATCGAAAAAGGTATGTGCAACAACATGAAGAGCGTCAAAGTTTGTTACAATGAAAGCCACGTATGATTATCAACATAAAACGATTTGAAGGTTTGATAATATCTTAAAAAGAGGCTCTGAGAGGACGATAGACGTCCCCCATTACAAAAGTTAATCAATAGGAAAAGTTAAATTAACCAACATTGATCGGTGTGGGGCTCATGGTGAGTAACCTACCAGATGTACGACCCTTAAGGGTAGGTTTTTTAGGTTCCTGGAGGTTCTGGCAAAGCCCAGGTGCAAAGTAAGTGTAGGAAATTTGAGATTTTCTTTGCTAAAACTGAGGGAAATTGGCCAAAAACTTGGGAATGACTATTAGCTACAATTACCACCGGTTATAATCAGTATATTAGACGAAAAAGTGAAATGAAAAGTTGACTTATCCAGATATGTTCCTCAAAATTCCTCTATTTATATGCGGTCACAGGCAAAGTTTGAATGCACTGTAAGTGTCGGTTTTTCAGGGTTCGATTTTGAAACCCAAATTTTAAAACCCAAAAATGAGACAGAGGGCCCAGATGATTCTCATACTTTAAGCAGGTACCGCTTTAAGCAAGACCAGTAATTAGGGAATGTATTGTAGCCTTTACCATGTGAACTTTCGCTCTCGGTCTCGGCTATACTGTATTGAAAGAATGGGAAGGAAAATGGGGACGGAAGGACCATTTCATAATCTAATTCCTCTCGTTAATATTTGTGATAAAAATGAAAACACAATAAATTCTCCAAAGGAGCATACGTCATAGATGATGACATAGCATAATAAAGCATTTTTGTCTCACAAGAAATCCGTCCGTAGGTGGTTAATGTATGTCAAAGGAACAAACATCCAAACATTTCTGATTTCTTCTATCATGATATTATGCTGGATAAAAAAGAAACACGTTAGCGATGTGATTAAGCAAACTAAATTTGTAAACAACAACAACAACAACAGCTAAATGAGAATAACTATTAGCTACAATTACCACCGGTTGTAATCAGTATATTCGACGAAAAAGTGAAATGAAAAGTTGACTTATCCAGATATGTTCCTCAAAATTCACTTTTGTACTCGAAAACAACCCAGCGACACAACGTCATTTCAACGTCCAAATAATGTCTGATTGGTGTGGAAAAAACATTGTTTTGACGTCAAAACAACGTTCCGTGGCTGCTGGGAAAAATACCATGTTGAAGATGACTACCTGAAGGGAAGAAAGTTTCACGGGAAGAAATTTATTTTCGCGGAATTTAATTTCGCGGTTGAGGGTATTTTTAGTACAAAATATAGGCTAATTGGGCCTAAAAATTTTAGGGGTAAAATTTCAAAATTCAAGATTTTATGTGTTTCGCGAGAAACCCAAAACACAAAACCCAAAACCGCGAAAGTTACTTCCGCGAAAGTTTTCTTCCCTTAAGGTATGTAATGAAGTTGAAGATATTGTTGATATACTGTTTCAGTTGCTACTATCATGTGTAATTTTCAAGGAGGTATTAATTGCCAGCCCCAGTTTATACTCATGGGTGAAACGAACAAAGTTGGTTGTATGACTGTTAAAGAAACCCCTGACACAATCTGATGTGATCGATTTAGAGATCTTACCTAGAGAAAGCAAAAGTGGTTGATTGATTAAGAATGTCAACTGGTGTGTTACACTACCATCTCCCTTACAGTTGACACCTGTCATCAGACGAATTATACGGAATTAATACCTCTTTTCGCTAACGCTGTGTCAAAAGGAAAGAATTGCGTAATTAAATTAAACGTCAGGACAAAGAGAGAACAGTCATGTCATGTAACACAAACATGGTGATCTCTATTTTAACTAAAAGGTAGTTATCATCATAATTACCATGTTATAAAAATAGACAGAGATAAATAAATAGAGGTGCCCGCACTACTAATTAAGAACATCCGGGCAAGGAAAATTGACAAATAGATGAATAGTTGTTTTCGTTATTGATTCGTGTTATGTCCATGTAATTCCAGCACGTTTTCTAAGGGCAAAATAAAGATCAATTTAAGATTTAAGATTTAATGAGTTAAATATCCTCATTTGTCTTGAACTTTCTCCTCTTTGATATAAAAAAACACCAAGTTCAGCGATGAAACAATAACCAGATATTCAATAGGCTAGCATTGGTTATTGAGATTTATTAAACCGAGGTGGTATGATATTACAATAAATAACAAAATAAATTACCATCTGACTTCAGATGTCAGTAACATCAAAGTCATCAAATACCAATCCTCAATCCCACCAATGAGTGTCTATCAACCCTATATATAATAACTGTTTGCAAGGGCATTACGTGACAGAGGTCATTATTCGACGTAATGCACGATTAAACAGTTATTATAAAGATTATTACCCGAGCTTTGTCCCAAAATGTGCATTTCCAAGGGAATTTTGTCCAATTTAAGGATTTTTAGGTTTGTGAATTGCAACTTTTTGACTACATGAAAAGTCATTGCAGTTTTTGTTAAAAAGTGACGTAGCGGGCGATTACTGCTCTGTAATTACCCGTTGTGTCGGCATTTGCAAATTACAGACTTCGGCCCTCTCGCTCGGGTAATATTTTGTGATAGTTGTACCACATAATTGTGACCATCAGTTTAGAGATTATCTTATTGTTGTTGATAACTCTAACAGTGTTTGTGAGACGAAATATACAGCCACCACCGCAAAATCTATTAGTTACAGTAATAGAGTAATAAAACCTATAATCTGATAATTGTCTACCTAGTATTCAAAGCAACATAAACTTGATCAGATCTTTCAGTTTAATAACGCACTCCCAAATTCAATATAAATGCTTGTAACTTGGTTAGAATAATTTCAGATCCTGCTCTCCCAAACTTTAGCTTGGCCATAATTTGATGTGCCCATAATGCCTTAGGGAGATCATGCTTTGGAATATGTACTTGCGTACATAATTAAAGACAATCTAGTCGCTGACAGACATATGAAAAACCGTTGAACGTATAAGAAGCACGTTTCGTTAGAGGATGAAAAACAGCCTAAAACCAATCAAAAATAAGTGACGTCATTTTTTTGTTATTACGAAAACGGAAACTCAACACAAATGAACAGGAAGAATAAGGTTTTGGCGTCGAGAAAAAATAAATAGAAAATGAAGATTCAAAGTGAAGATGATTTTGTTGCTGAAATAATTCGATTACAATATTTGAATAGAGTCAGCAACTATCGCAACAACAAGACGTTACGTCACGTGATAATTACTCATGATGTCACAAATAATTGTGTAGTGACCGCGTGTTAATTTGATTAAAACACTTCTTGTGTGCATTCTTCATTTTTGATCAAAACAAGGGAGATTTCAACAACAACAAATGAAAATTGAAGGAATGAAGAAGAAAGTAATGGAATTGCTGCAGGAAAAGAAAACAAAAACCCGTCGATGTTATTCCAACCATGCAATGCGTACTTCGATAAAAAAACAGGTTTCAGTCTCAATATGTCTGTCGAGTTTTATTTATGACGTCATTTGCACTTTCAGAGGACAAACGAAAATGAAAAAGAAAAGGATTTGATGATTGAACGACAAGTACTTTCATCAGACATATGACGTTGTGTCAACGTCCAAATAACGTTCTGACGTTCGAACAACGTTCCGTGTCTGCTGGGTCAGGGAATCTTATATCTTAGCTTCTGGGGTGCTTCTCATCAAAGTTCTAGCCTGTTTGCCAAAACAGAATCGGCAACGGACATAAAATTGAACACTATGATGTTTTAGAAAGTTTCTGGAGTTCAGACAGCGTTGGCGTCTGCAAAGACACTTTGCATATCGTCTGAAGTTATATGGTATCCATAAATTAAATTAGACAATTTGAAATCCTGTCTGATTTATATCTGATATAAATATGAAGTTTGTTCAGGTGACTTCATCACAAATTCAACTTTTGTGAAAAACATCTTATAAACAACCAACAAAAAAATCGAGTTAAACATGAAGTTGTTAGCTTTGGTTGCGGGTAAGTGGATTAACCATTTCTGAGATTATATGAATGATTGGGTTTGACCCTTTACTACACTCAATGACTTATACCAGGTAGGAACGGAACTCTGAAACAATGTTGGGACAATGTTGTGTGAATGCTGGGGACGCCCAAGTTTGATCCGAGATAATACCAAAATTCGTTTTTGTAACACATATTTCTTAAGGCTCACAAAAGAATCTAAACTTTTCATCAGGCTTAGGGATGATAAGTGATAGGAATATATCGAGTGTTTGAAACGACGTTAGAGTTTCAATTATTGTATTTTGAACTAATTCTTTCTTCTATATTTAGGTTGCATCCTTATCTCCTGTGCTTTTGCACAGAGTAAGTTCAATTTATTTATTCTATTTTTTAAACCTACCTATAGATCTTGATGGGTTATATCAGTCATCTTCAATGAAGTTCTAGGCAAGACAAAGTTTAGGCAAAATTGCTGTTGTGAATATGTATCCATGTCGAAAAGGAAAATTGAAATTTAAACTTTTAAAATTTCAATCTTTAAACGTAGTTTCACTTACTTTCAGGATGCAAACATGTTGGTGACCGACTTCGTGACCCCAAAAGATGCGATGCATTTTACGTTTGTGAAACTGGTGGACGAAAGACCAGAATGCTTTGCCCCGAAGCCCCATCAGGTAGCGCTTTGAGTAGAGGAGAACACAGGTTGAGATTCAATGCTGCTTTAATGGTTTGTGACTGGCCTGGTAATGTTGACTGCAATGGAAAGACCACACCAACTAAGAAGACAACAACAACAAAGAAGGTGACGACACGAAAACCAAAGCCTGTTACAACACCAACGCCTGTTACCGAAAAAATCCCAAGCAAACAAAAGGTCTGCTTCAAAGCCAAAGGGAAAAAGCCAGGCAGCTTCCGCGTCCGCCCTGGACACATCACGTCCATCAAGATCACACACCAGCGTGGACGCGTGACGTGCGACGTCAACACCCGTGGAACGTACAGTTTCTTCGGATGCTCCCAACATTTTAACAATTACTTAGGTGTGGTGATCGTTGACAACAACAACAAAGTGATCTTCCCACCACGAGGGATTATCAAAGTTAACAAATATGGATTCTACATGTGGAAGAACCAAAGCGGCAATTACTACAATCAAAATGACAAACGGTTGACCTTCAACTTTGCCAAGCCCGTCAAGGTGCATAAGAATGCCGAAGAATACACTATGTGGTATGGTGAAGATTTCTTGAATCTTGCAGAAGCCAGTGATAATGATGGTGAAGTTTGTGCCAGAGTTGAAGTCACCTACCAATAATCGTATTCCTTCTGATAATCATGATTGTCAGCAACATTCAAGGAATATGCCGCTATCATAACATACCTCTAAATCATTCTCTATTATTTATTTAAATTCTATGTATTGAAAAAGTACTAAATTTTGTATCGTGTTAATTAAAAATCAAAAAAGAAAAGCAAGAAAAAGAAGAACAGAAGACTTCAATTAGTTTTTAATTAACGTTGTCGAATTAAAACTTTGAGGAGCTCCTCAAAAACTGATCGTATACATTTAGTCCTGAAATAACTTGTTGTTTTTAACTGAATCAGTCTTACCTTTATACAATTAATAATATCCAAAATATTGTTTTCAAATCTAGTTTAATCATTTCAAAACCTTGTATTGGTTTTGTCTCAAATACGGTTCCTTCAACTCTGCTCGCAAGTTGCTCTAAATCCGTTTCAAGCGATTGTGGATTGAGTATCTCCGTAGTAAAACTAACATACCCCCTTTCAACGGTCTCTTATCATGACTTGATGTCAGACTTTAAACTATGTTGATTGGAAATTTTCCTTCGTTTTATGTATTCGTATATAATTCCAGCAGGAATCCAGATAACGGCAACAGTCAAGAAAATGAAACCAAGCCCAATGGCCCAACCAGGGTATGGTTTTTTCAGCGATTTGGCCTAAAAACAAAGGTTGAACTCTACACAAATATCCAACAAGTCAATGTACAACTAACATCTTATAGCCCCGAAATGGTGTGGTCAATTTAGTAATATAAACAGTTCGACTAGATTTGTTCTATACTTCAACAGACAGACATGCTTAAATTGAAAAAAGTCCAGACGTCATCTTTATCATTGTTTAAATCAAAATAACAAAATTAATTGATTGGCGGGTGGGCGCCCTGCTTACAAGGGCGTTTTACAATCAAATAAAATTCTTACCGATTGTGGATCAAAAGCAACATATTGTAAGCTTTTACCGCCCATTTGATACAACGTCATAATAAACATGCACAAGATGATGGTGGGTGAAACGAACCTCCAACATATTTGAAAGAAGAAAGGGATTTCTTGGCCTGTTACTGTCTTCTGTTTTAGGTAGAACCTGAAAAATGAAATATAGGATAGAAGATGAATGAATATACACAGACACACAACGTTATTTCAAAATTGTTTCAACGTCCAACTAACGGTCTGACGTTAAAACGACGTTAAAACGACGTTCCGTGTCTACCACCGGGGTTAGCCAATGGTCAAGTCAAAGCTCTGGAATTTTGAACTGGATTCTAAGAATAGTTTTTAAAAGAAATATGAAAATGAGCGAATGTCAGCAGGTGATCAAAATCATAACCGTAGTTAGATTTCCAATCCAAAAAAGATTTACAAAAGAAATCACTCAGAAGGAAGTAAAATTACGATATTTCGCGTGCGACTCGTGAGGGTAGGTTTTCCAGGTTCTATCAAAACAAAAGACAAGTGAACTACTAAGGGTATGAAATTTGAGAAAATGTAGACATTCTTTTGCTAAAACTGGGGGGAAATGGTTGAAATATGTTCTTCAAGGGTCGGTTTTTTGGGTAATTTTGCATTGCACCGTAAGGGTCCAATTCTAAGCCACATGTACCGTAGTTTTAAAATTAAGTACCTCCCCCCTTCCCGGAAGGTAAAGAATGATAACATATGTATATCATATGCCCTTAATTAATAGCTGTGTAAATCGATTTTGCCATACATAGAATCAAAAATATATTTTTTAAAACAAATTCATCATGACTTCATGATTGTTACCTCTTAAAACCGTAGAAATAACAAACGACGACCAATTGAGAGAATGCCACGAAGAGAATGATGAGGTCAATACCAAAATCATTGAACAATTGCACCATATAGCTACCGGTACTGAAACAGGTGGCCGAACTCGCTGCATAACTCACTGATAAGTAGAAAGCTGAAAAATAAGGTGAAAATGTAAAAAAATATACTATGTGCAATTTCTTTACAAATAGTTTCACTTTGATGTGATGTAAATTTCTTATTCGATTAAAAATGAATGGTTGAGACACTAGGACAAAGCTGAAACTTAAGACAACCCTACTTCAGTGGATACTTTGCTGTGGGAAGACTCATTAACCAAATCTGGTGTGAAATAGAGCGCAACATTTTTAAAAGACTACAAACCAATATCCAATTACTTGATAAAAAACGGAAGTGAATGTAAGACATGTGTAGCTTTGAACCGTTCTGCAAATTACAAATTTGATGGAAAGTATTTAGCGTGCAATAAAAATGGTAGACAAGGTAGAATAAGCACACGTCTTGTATAATCTAAAATTTCTTCGAAAGTGAATGTTTTTGCAAACTAGGTCGATCTATAAGAGTCTATTCCGTT
>JAUJPO010008014.1:0-20133 GCA_032270745.1 Tiaropsis multicirrata | reverse complement strand
ACCAATTAGCCTTGAATTACTGTAAATGGTTAAATTCTTATTTCTATACTCTTGAAGCCTCCGAATGTTCTTAACATTCACATTTTTACCTTTCGAAGCCTTATGTTCTTATATACTTTGTTCTTATAAAAATAAAACGTGTACTGCATTAAAACCATCTAGATTTCAGAATAAGTTAAGAACATCACATCAGAAGATTTCTTTGTTGTTCTTTTAAGATTGTGAGTTTAAAGAGCAACCCGTTATTTGAGAGTTAAGCTGTGGAATTCTCTGCATTTCGAAAGTATATGCTCGTGAAAATTAGTTTTTGGTCGTAAATTTTGCGATTTTTTCAGCATCTCAGGCAGGCACGAAACGTTATTATTGTTTCAACGTCCAAATAACGCTCAGACATTAAAACAAACGCTCAGCGCCTGCTGTGTCTACACATTTTTTTATAAGAACATCGTGAGTGGAGGAAGCCTTCATATGTTCTTAACTTTTCAAATTTAAGGCGGAAAATGTTCTTAATTTTTGCTAAAAAACAGAAAAATAGGCTACTTTTAAGAAATTTTGAGTAATTTTGGGTATTTAAGCCTAAACATGCATTTTTGGCCTCGAAGCCTTATGTTCTTATATGGTTTGTTCTTATAAAAAAGCGTATAAGTATTTCCTTATAAAGAATTTTTGATACCTCTTTGTGACTTTTGATGTCTCTTTCAGAAGAAGCGTGAAAATTTACGTAATCAGTCTAAATTCCCTCAAAATAAGGAAGGGATTAAAAACAAATTTTCTTTTTGATTTCTTGCGTTTGAAACAAAGTTTATTTTTGAAACACGAAAGATGACACTTTTATGTGAATTTTTCTTCTTATAAGAATATGATGAGAATAAACATTCGAAAAAGAGAAACTTGAAAATAATATACACCAAACTATATGCATGTGCCCTTTTTAAAATAGCGTCATCCACGAGATAGAAATGAAAATAGGACAGAGGATATCGAAAATATATACCAGAATTTTATGTGATTTTTTTGTAATTTTTCTTCAATTTTCTTCAATTGATTTTTTGCTAAACACAATTTTTAATTTTTTCTCGCAAGCCATATCCGGCACCGTGTTGGATATATTTGCTTTGTTTATTGATTTGTAGAGTTTTCTCTAGTTTCAACATTTCATAAAAGGTTTGAAAAAATTAGAATGTACTCATGAGTCAGTATAACCTGACACGAGATCCTTGGAAATCAGACTAAAGTTTAAAATTAGCAAAAATTACCTAAAACACAGCATATCTGACTGTATCTGACACAATCTACAGACTTTTTTGTTTTGTTCGGGAGTCTTGGTATAAGAATTAATTATTAAGAATATATCTGTTCTTATAAAAAGATGATTAATTGGCTCAGATATGGATTATGAACATGCAGTAACATTTGTATCTTAAGAATTTGGTGAGCCCTCTGTGCTTTTATAGTCTGCGACACGACGCTTTGTATGTATAATGAATCAATCGAGAAAATCTTTGAAAGATCTACTACTTTATTCGTTGTTTATAAATTTGATGGTTTTTATGTTTTTGAAAGTTTGTTTTGTGAGAGTTCCTTTTGCCGGCAATCGCCGTTATGTTAGTTTATGTGGACTGCGAAGCTTGGTCCTTTGGAAGGTTGAGTTTACACTGAAGATGTATATTAAGTCCTTGTGTACGGTTGTTTGCTGTAGAGACAGTGTAAAGGTATCCTGTAAAGGTATCCTTAACTTAGAAGGAAGCAAAATATTTTTTTTGACTTTTGATTTTGTTCTAATTTGTTTCTTCAAAGAAAGCCTGTCTCTGCGCCCCAGTGGGTACCATGAGCTCAATTGGGTGAAAGTCAAATACTTCAAACCCACTGGGTTGGTTGAAATGGAAATTCTTTTCTAGTAGGGTTATAAAAATCTATTGTTCTTCCATCATATTTCCAGTGGGGTGGCTCTTTGTTTTAACACTCATACCTGAAAATTGCGATTTTCTACCGGGGTGACCATTTTCTCCACTGGAGTGAAAAAGGGGCCTTTTTGAGCGATTTTGTACTGGGGTGGCCAGTGGGGCGGATCTCAGTAGGTTATAGACACAGGGGTGTTTCAATTTTTAAAAATGTGTCAATTTCTTGTGGCTTATTCGCCATACATCAACTTCTTAGAATTATGTAAAGCCTTCAAAAATAAAACTGGAAAACCATTTTATATTGAAATAATTGGGTGTAAAGAAACAACTGTCATAAATTCGAAAGATTTTGTAGAGTGTTAAACCACTCAGGCTAATATCTCTCAAAGTTCGAACATAAAAAAGTTGTTTTTTAAACCTAGCAGTTTTATTTATAATCAGTTCCAGTGGCGTTTGTGGTTTGGTTTTTTTTTTTCAATTTTAACATTCGACATTATTTTTTATTTTTTTAAGTTTTTGTATTTATCGAGGTCTTCTGCGATCAAGATCAAGCCATTCATAGGCGGATGCAGAAGGTTCTTTGACGGCAGAGAGTTTTGACTTCGATATAAGGCATACTACAATAAGCAACACATTCCGTTAAAATCGTCAGAGTTTTTGAGAACTTTCTGTATCAGCTACTGAGTTGCTTTGGATTTTAACCTTCGACAGTTTCCTTTTTTCAAGTTCTTCTAAAAGATCGAAACCATTTTTTTGAGGATTTTATTTATGTTTATATTACTAATGAAGGGACCCAAAGACAATTGTAGCATTCGTGAAAGTTTATTCGCCAAATTTCAGTGAAAGAAAATCCTCGTATTATTTTTTTGTCAAGTGGCACAGGAAACATGTTTTGATTGATTCTTAATATGACAAAAAGAGCTCATTAACTTGTCTGCTTGACTCTGACAGAGAAGTTAAACTGTTCGAAATCGATTTTTAAAGAGTCTGCTCGTTAGTTGTTGGTTTTGATTGTCTCTGGTGTTCAAAGCACGTCAATGACATTGCCAGGTGATGTGCATATTGATTAATGTTCTTTTGTTTTTTGAGGCGATTTTGAGGCGAAGGTGATGGATCGTATTTTCAAAATCTGTGTTTCTTTGGTATATTAAAAATGTTTTTTTGGATTTTTAAGGTGATTTTTGAAAATTGATGGATTCAAAACCTGTGTTTCGTGTAAATGATCTTTTGGGCGAAATCAAAATCAGAAATGTGAATCTGACTTTACCGATCTACAAAACAAAACTCTGGACGGTATATAATAAGGGATGACAAGATTCCGAGCCAAGAGGTTGTGGACCTGCTAATTTGAGACCACTCAATTTTTCCGTAGTAAAGTCTCTTAAACAAGGTTTTGAGAACGAAACATTGAGAAAAAAATGTGTCTCTTTTATTCAAACGATTTTTAGAGACTTTGTTACTAAAGAAAGACGTGGTCTCCAATTGGCAGATGAAATATATCCTGACCCAGCAAGCACAGAACGTTCTTTTAACGTCACAACGTTATTAGGACGTGGAAAAAACGTTGAATTAACGTTGTGTTGCTTGACGTGTCAACGTTGATATGGATTTTGAAAAGAAGATTTTGTAAAATGTGATACAAAGGAAGAACCAAAGCATCAATATTACTTTCTTCTTTTTTTCTGATCCAACGGACGGACATGAGGCGGAGTTCCTTATTGTTTATTATTCTTGAAGGTTCCTTATAATAAGAAATGATTGATTATGAACTACCTAATTATCATCACCAACATGAGCGTTACACAACCTTTCGTAAAAGTCTTACTTTTTGCACTGTAAAAAGTAGAAGCCTCGATGTGAACCTAATACAACCCGTCTCACTGACCAAGTGGAAAATTGATTTGTCAGTGGAGATAATAAACTACATTGCTCTTTGTTCGCAAAATTGATGACACCTTTTAGGTCAGCGGACAACGATTCTGTGATCAAATAACGAGATTTCCAAGCCTAGTAGGAGCTTTCGACGAGATTCTATGCTATTTTTCCATCAGAGACGGTTGTTTGGATGTATTTCTCCAGTTGGTAGGGAGGTTCAGTGGTATATTACCACTGATATTTTCAGCTGCCATTTAAAAAGATTACATGCGAAGTGATTTTCTGCCACTTCTTAATTAATGACATAGAAAATAGAATAAAGAGTTAATTGATTGATGTAATTGAGAGTTAATGATGATCGTTTTAAGATTTGTTTTCATGAATCGGCATGTTTTCTTTTTGGTTGGTGGTAGCCTTGGTGTGTCAGTTGCAAGAGAGTGATCTTTATCAAAATCATCTGCAGAGAAGAGGTTTTCATTTGGTTTGATTTTTTTTTTTAAGTTGAAACATACAAATAGCTCCACTGGTAGGTACAGGCTAATACAGCTCAACTCGTTATTTAATACAATATACTGTTAAAAACAGTCTACAAACATCAAAGCTAGAACAGATCTTTCTAAAGAGAAATCCATCAAGTAGATTTATAAATTGTGATTCATTGAGAAATCATTTTGATAGCTTTTGGTAAATGATATGCTGTTGATAACTGTAGTAAGTAGTTTAAGAATGCCAGTAGGCGAGGAACGTTATTTTAATGTTCAAAAAACCTCGTTCTTACGTCATAATGCTATTCATGTGTCTGTGCTGGGTGACTGTAAGTAGTTTAAGAATGTGTGGTTTAATTCAGGGTTGTGTTGAATTTCATTGATATATGACACGCAAGAAAGAAACGGAGAAGTGTGTGCTATACTGTACGTACCGCAAGAGGAGAGCAACTAAACTGTATTGTGTTGGATAAGTATGTACAGTTCACTCGCTCTAATTCGAATCCCAAGGGGAAAAAAATTTGTTCGAATTATAGAGAGATTCGAATAGTAGAAAGTCTCTGTAGTAGAAAGTCTCTTGACAGTGACTTTTATTTTGTTCGAATAGTAGAGAGATTCGAATAGTAGAGAGATTCGAATAGTAGAGATTCGAATTAAAGCGAGTCAAATGTAGTGTTAAAAATTCTATTTAACCATAAGTATGGCCAAAAAGTCGCGAAAACCACGAAAGTTAATCCACTTAAGGTAATATGGATTTAAATTAGGCACACCAAAACATAGCATAATAGCAAAGCATATAAAATGAACAAAGAGTGAAGAAAGTGTCTGGTGAAATATTAGAATACAGAACTATTAAATTTATTTCCATTACGTGTTCATTTCTACGGAAACATCCCAAAATGCCGGACGTGTGTCTCTAGTTTTATTTATAAAGATTCAAAACTCACTAGCAAACAAAACACTTGGTTTTTTAAGGATTTTCCGTATAAAAGATTACGTAATGGATATCAAGAATATAGAATTTACCGCAATCGTATTGGACGAGACGCGTTTCAGGGAACTGTAACATTTTCTGGATATCTATTGAATGGTATACGTCAGTCGTTCCTTTGGTAGAAAAGACCAGACTTCGTGAAAGGTGCTCCTCTATCCTCTCGTTGTACGGTATCGAGTTGGATGTTCTCATTTTGATTCCAGACGCTACCATTCGATGAATGTACAGCGAATATCTGAAGATATAAAGTTGTTTCAGCAGATGGCCAAACAAAAGGGTAAAAGGGTAAAAGGGTAAAAGACCGTGAAAATTTCGTTGGGGTGGAGGATCTATTGTCCTACATGTCTGGGATAAATTTGCGCATCCGGGGGTCAAATTAACGCTTTTCCAGGTGGAAAACTGTTGTCCGGGGGTCGAAAATGTAAAATTTTCGGAGGGGATTACGAGAAAAAGCTTTATCGTCCACCGCGCGTATATTTCTTTCTTTCCCATCGAATCAGGGTGTAAGATTTAGTCCAATTACCTGTTCGTTATTCCTTGGCGTTCTCTGACGCGAGTTTTGGGAAGCTTGATGACTTCGCAAAGACAATCACACAACTTCTGACGAGACGTCTGATGTGAAAGTGCCCCTGAAAATAAAAAGCATTATCATGTTAAAAAATAATGAGCTAATGCAGTTTTAGTCTAAAAAGCAAAATGCCTTTAACAAGCAACAATTCCGATGACAAAAATTATTGGGTGTTTTTCAAAGGAGTCAGATATTTCTTCGTAGAAGGTTTTTATCATTATAGAAATATTCCATTTCAAAGTCCTTCTTATCCTCGAATAATTCGAAGAAAGTACAAATTGTCACAAATTATCCGCACGACGTCCAGTAATACTTTACCAACATAAAATACTCTTTATTGCGTGTAAATGCCAGGGAATAATCGGCGAAAAATATTCTTTGTCATAGGGCCCTGCTTGGCCAAAGATTCGTCATTTTTGCCCGAGGAAGTTTTCTCCCATTGGCACATAGAACTGTGTAACCCAGTCAGAAAAAATGGATTCATAAACTAGCAATGAGGAAGCCGTAGAGAATGGTACCTGTAAATTGTGAGATTGCAGTTCTGGAAGAGCGCGGAACGATTTTCATGCAATCGATAAGGTCTGCACCATAAACAGGTGTTGCATCACAGTGACGCTCGTTCAACGTCGCTAATAAATCGAAACGTCCTTTCTGATTGGCTTTTACTCTCTGTGACATGCTTTCCTAAAAAAACAAGTTGTAAAGAAGAAAAAGGCGGTGAAAAATGCTGATAAAAAAGATTCTATTTACGTATACAAATGGCAAAAAAGTCTAAATAAGTTAAACTCGTGTAATTCGAATTACCAGGACCAGAACATTTTTATGTTCGAATTATAGGAGTTCGAATTACCAGGACCAGAACATTTGTTCGAATTACCAGGACCAGAACATTTGTTCGAATTACCAGGACCAGAACATTTGTTCGAATTATAGGAGTTCGAATTACACGAGTTAAACTGTATTTTAAAATCAAAGATGACCTTTATAACTAACAGCTTAACCTAACATCTTCGCACATTCGTTAAAGTGCACTCTACAGGAGTACACTCGTATAAAGGAGTTCAAAATATAATGCTCTTTCGATGATCAACATGACGGTCGGTCCATGCCAACAAATTGGCGATTGAGCTTGCACGAATGAATTTCTTGAGACTTACTAAAGTGAATTTTGTAGATTCTGATTCCATGAAGCGATCTAACAACCGTTTGCCATCATTCGGCACAACTTCTTCTACCTCACCGTCCGCTTCTTTACTCTCTTTGTCAACCCCAGTTTCAAGTTCAATTTTTGCTCTCTTAGAAGGCGGCGGTCCTTCAGTGGAAGCGGTGCCATCTTTGACTTTATCGTTGTCTTGGCCCTCCATATCCGAAACTTCAGATTCCTGAGAAGTATTACCGTCGTCCGTGCAAGAGTTTTTCAAGACGTCAAATAGATTCCGTTTTTCTTCCGATTCGGCGATTACCGTTGGTTTTCCTTCGGAAATGTTCGTTAGTGACTTGACTTCAGAGCTACCACTAATGT
This sequence comes from Tiaropsis multicirrata, assembly GCA_032270745.1. Taxonomy (NCBI): domain Eukaryota; kingdom Metazoa; phylum Cnidaria; class Hydrozoa; order Leptothecata; family Tiaropsidae; genus Tiaropsis; species Tiaropsis multicirrata. The sequence continues at coordinate 12,788 of JAUJPO010008014.1, read as the reverse complement.
TTCTATGAGTCCTTTTGAACATGGAAGACGTCGAAGGTGTGTCTAATTCTTGTATAAGAGATTTGTTTACTTTTAAATGTTGACTCCTGTACGCTTGGAAAGCAGTCATTCTCAACTCCAAATCTGATAAACATAGATTCAAAGAAGACAAGTCTATTTGTGTGAATGGGTTATAGTCTAGTGCTTTGTTGACGATAGATGGTATATGAACGGATAGTTGATCCATAACGAATGGAGATACAGTTGGACGGAGTTCAAACAAATCGGGATGGTTGCACACCTGAAATTGATTTAAAATAAATAAAACGGACCGTCATCCAAGAAATTACTGTACGGTACCACTATTCATCAAACCATTGTATTTTCGTTCAAAATTGTTATATTATGCAGTACTGAGTTGTAAAAGAGAATTTAGGCGTTCGACCGTAAAAATTAGAAATCAAACTTGACTTTTCCTTCAGATAATAGAGAATGATCTGAATTAAGTTTTGAAGTATAACTTTGAAATAGTTTTTATTGGTTGGCTTTTTAAAATAACATTTGAGCTGCATGATTTGTACAGCCCCAATACGCCATCAAACGCCCAAAATCTTTTGGAAAATCCGAAAAAATATAGAAAAAGGTGAAGACAACGAAAGACGGAAAATCTTTTGGAAAAATAACATGATGTAATTTAAAAACGCGGAACTTGCCTTTCTGAGTTGCATCAAGATATTGATAACGCTAAGAAAACTGCCAGCAGCTAGAGTCTCTTTTGTTCTATAAGAGAAATAGTCATTTTGGTAAAGATCATGCCATGGTATATATATTATACCAAAAAAAATTAAATTATACAAAAAATAGATCTTCGATAAAGATCGGTGGTGTCTACTCGCCGAGCGCAAGTTGAAAACATTTTTTAAGTTTTCTCAGGGGTCGCTCGACCAAGATTAAATCAATAGAATCAAAGCTTATTTTTTCCCCGATTAATGAGCGTTGCACCGCGCTTTTAAAAGAATTGGAGTGATGCGATAGGTGTGTGAAGACAAGCCTCAGAGCTGGATACTCAAATTCTTTGACTTCCTTATAAAAGGAATATGGACAAAACCAACACTCTACGTCAAACTTTCTGAGTACCTTCTGTATCCGCCATTGAGTCTTAAAGGAGAAGCTAAAGTCATTAAAATTCATTTAAAAATATGCTTACTTTGTGCGAGACATGAATTCGTCGTACAAAAACCGTTGTCTTTTCGACAATCTACATTTGATGACGTGCTCATATTTCTTGGGCATTTGCAACTCCACTTCAGCCTTTAATCTTCTCAATAGGAAAGGGCGTAGGACCTGCAAAAAATGAAAGTAAGACATAAGATATATAATCTTAAGAAAATCTCTCATCAGTTGCAGTTGGACACCACCATACACAGGCTTGTTTTGAAGTAAACAGGGGGAGGCCTATAGATAGGGAGTTGAACACTTGAACATTTGAATAAGACATAAATTACAATATACATTCTAAAACAATTTATATGGCAGTTGGAGCTATCTTTTGACGGGTTTAAAACCACAAGACTAGACAACAGGCTTAATTTGGAGTAAACAAGGTGGTCTATAGGAAAGAACACAAAAATCAAACATACCGAATGCAATCGTTTCACCAATCCTTCATTATATTCACGACTTCCTTCGATCATTCCTGTCAAGGGGTTGGAAAACCATTCTTTAAAATCTTGATGCGATTGAAAGATGTTTGGCATCAGAAAGTGCATCAGAGACCACAGCTCCATCAAGTTGTTCTGCAAGGGAGTGCCAGTTAAGAGGAGACGACGCTGACTGTGGAAATTGAGTAAGGTTTGCCACCTCTGTGATTTGAAGTTTTTGATGTTTTGAGCCTATTATGAAAGGAGAATTTTAATAGGGAATTTTTAAAATTCCTCTTCAGTGCATAAAATGACATCAACATTTTAACTTTTTATTTGTCATTTCTCTAAATTTTATTCCTGCTGCATCTGACAACAAAAAAGAAAAGGCTTACTTACCTCGTCCAAGATTAGGTATCTCCATTTGCGGCGACGGAATGCTTGATGATCTTGAATGACCAATTTGTAAGATGTTATGCAAACATGAAAAGCGTTAGGTTTCGACCAGCCCTGAAAGAAACAACAGAAACGTTCTAATGACTCGTGAACTTATAAAGTGATCATAGATTCACAAGATTAACTTATGTTAACACCTGTAAAAATTAAAGCATAGGAAACGATCATGGCGTTACAATCACTAATGAATCTGAATGAATAAGTCTCTTCAATTTTGGATTGAAATCAGAATATTTATCGGAGACTTATTTAGACGGTATCAAAAAGTTGAAAAAGTTGAAAAATTAAAAGTACTTACAGTTCGTTTCAACTTGCGTTCTTTTTGGCTGCCAAAATAAGTCAATATCTTGAAAGCTGGGCACCATTTTTTGATTTCAAATTCCCAGTTCAACATGACGCTGGTGGGTACAACAATAAGATGTGGACCCCATGTTTCTTCTTCACATGCCAGGTGAGCAAGTAAAGCAATAGTTTGGATAGTCTTACCCAGTCCCATCTCGTCCGCCAAGATTCCTGAAGAAGAAATGGAAGAACTTGAAGTTAAAAAAAAGAACTTTGAGTTTATAAGCTTCTGATATCATTTTGTAAGGTATTTTATGGGCAACATTTTTAACGACTTTTATTTAACTCTGCTTATTATTTTGGCCAGTAATTTCATACTTTGGCAACTATAAGGCCAGTTTCAAAAAACCTGGAAGACCAGCAAGGACCTACCCTGGTCAACTCAGCATGGATCTCAGATGTTTGAAGGAAGACCTGCCTGCACTAACGAGAGAGAGATCAAGCATGCAAGAGTTCATTCGATCCGGTAAAGGTAAGTATTATTTTATTCATGAATTTCTAAAGTGATCAATTTACCGTTAAGTTGTTTTGTATACATGGTGACAAGCCAATCCAAGCCAATATGTTGATATTCACGTAGAGTTCCACGTAAAAGATGAGGGACTTTTGTTCGAACCTAGAAATAGAAAAAATATTCAAAAAGTCAAACTCACATAAGCAAAGTAAGAAACACGAAAAGAAAAAACATGGAAGCAGAAAACAAAACAAGAAGATAAAGTAGAAACCCTAAAAACAAAAACATTTACTGAAGCCCAAGGCTAGTGACTGGTTCATAGCAGCTTTTCACTAAGCTTTTCATGTTATAGATGCCCAAGACAGGTTCAAGGAAGAAGAATTTTGAGCAAAGTTGACAATGAATAAATTCTGTTGAAACAGATATAGTTAAAGATAAAAATGAGCTAACAACAATTGTAAAAAATAACAGAAACAATGAAAAATGTTCTTTTCAATTAAGCTAACCTGTGTAGTAGATAAAGTGAAGCCTTTGGGTTGAAGACTTTCAGCTGTTGCTGCAGCATTATTCAGCTCCTCTGTTGTCGCTACACCAACAATCTAGAAAAGAAACCATTTGAAAATGCTCAACCCTTAGACTTTTCAGTGTTTTTAAAAGAATTATCATTAAAATGATCATCCAGGCTAGAAGCATTAAAGATAGACAAAGGTTTTTTGTTAGAAGGCTCTTTTAATACATACTCATTCTAAAATCATTTAGTTTATATGCCTTAAAATGAAGTGGTCTCCAGCTATAGCCTGTGGACTGTGGACTTTGTTTAATAATTAAGGCAAGGCATTTTAAGTTAAAAAATGCACATAGATAAAAGGACCAATTTGACATTGAGAGAATCTTTCAAATACTTTGTTCCTTATAATTACAAAATGATTTATGAATGTAAACATTAGAATTATAGACAAACCTTATCTTCTGTTTTTGATGTATCATCACCTGAAATGAAATATTTTCAGATGCTTTAGAATACTTTTAGAGCCTTTTCAAGTGTAGCTAAAAATTTGCAATGTTACTATTGAATGGCAAACAAAATTATCTTTTTCAATAAACAAAATTAAGTTGGAGGGCTGGTAGTGGTAGATAATCACTGAAGAGGATGCTCTGTTTAGTCTTGTTGTGTTGCGATTTCAATTCGCTTTGATTACCTTTAATGCTATCAGTATTTTCTTCTTCATCAGATTCCATTCCAGTATCAGAGGGAGTTGGTGGTGGCTGACTGTACAGCTTCAATAATTCTTCAAGCGGTAGTTCACCTAAATACAGTAAGCATACTTCTCAATTATATTGTAAATGTCACTGTTTTCAAACTACTACATTTTCTATTCAAAAGATTCTACTGGGTTTCTTAAAATTTATATTTTTGTCCTCAATAATTATCATCATTTTGGTGAGATTCATTATTGGAAGTGACTAATTTATAATTCAAACTGCTTTCAGCATAACCTTTTTTAAGCATGTACCTCTAGTTCTAGAATTAGTATCAGTAACAGTAAAAAAAAGCACAAAAAACATTAAAGCTTTTAAAAATAATATCTACGGCAGAAACTCGAAATATTGTACCTTCTTTCTGCAAATCATCAAGTTCTGACTGGTAATCGGTATCTTTTTGGAGTTTTTCTTCCTCAGCAATCGTTTCTTCATCATCTTTTTCTTCCTCGCTCTTCTTGATTACAAACTCTCCACCATCATCCTCTTCTTCAAGATCCTTTTCTTTCTTTTGTAAAGTTTCCACATTACTCTCTTCTTCTTCTCCTTCACTTACAATATCACTAAAACAATTTGAATTTGAGAAAAATATTTCTTTCACTTGAAAAAGTTATGATCAAAATATTGTAAGAAAGTATATAGTTTATTACCCAATTTTGTCCGAAATGTGCATTTCCAATTTAACGTTCTTTAGACTTGTGAATCACAGGTTATAGTCTACATGGAATTTGAAGTCACCACAGTTTTTGGTAAAAAGTGATGTACTGTAGCAGATGAGAACAGCCTATGTAATTGCCAGCTAATCTGATGTCACTTTTTTGCCCAATCAGATTTCAGCATTTGTAAATTACAAGTTTTAGATTTCTACCTTTCTTCCCCTTCTTCACTTTCATCCTCATCATCTTCACTTGAATCGCCACCATTATCAACATCAGTGTCCGAGTCAGAATTTGCTTCCCCTGTTATCCTTTTCAACATACTTTCAGGTAGCGCATCCAATAAATCCTCCATTGGGATTTCACTGTCCTTTTTGAGAGCATCGAGCTCATCTTCGTAGTTTTCATCCTGAGAAAATGAAATAAGAGTCATAACTTTCTTTAATTTGAAAATATAGCAAAATCATTTTAATCAAGATCAAGAGAAATGTTATTACATTTAGGACCGTTTCCATATATTGTATGTAGCAGTTTATATATAATTTGTACTGCTATACAAACTGTTTACAAATAATTTACAACAACACAACAATAGTTCTCTCTTTGCCTCACCTATGATTTTTGTTTTTTAATGATTAAGATAAATATCCATCATTATTTGATAAAAAGCGTATACAAAACATTACATAAATAGATTTTATACATCGTATTTGTATAAAATTAATTACAAGATTCGGAGATGGTTCCTTAGCTGATATATTATGGCAGCGATATATAATTTAAAATATATAATTTCAAGCCTTGCATTTATTATAATGAACAAACCTCATCTTCCTCATCAATTTCTACATCAGATTCCTCTTCTTTCAGTTCACCTTCTATGTATTCTGGAATGCAAACAAAGGAAATCATTGATAGTAATTTGGGAGATGGTAGAGAATTCTAAATGCAGTTTTCTACTAAATTAATAACTGCATGATTTTGATAAAAACTCCCGTCTAATTTGGGAGATGTTATAGTTTTTAAAAAAATATTGGCATACGTTGTTTGGTATGATATGTAACATAGTTATACAGAACAATTAATACAATTTTTTTAAACCTATTAAGCCCTAAGCACTGCAATGCAGTACCTGCGGACTCTTTGTTTTTCCCACGACACCGCCTTGCAGTGTCTTTACTCAAGTCAAAGTTTCAGTGTTTTGGTACCTTGTATCACTGTTTTCAAATTCTCAAATAAACATAGAATGGTCTTAGAGCCCTGTAAAGAAAACTGTATGGAAAAAGGGCATCGTTATCAAAAGTTATCAAATTTTCAAAACGGTGTAGCAACATTGCGTACCAAAAATCAGTACAGAAATAAATCAAATTTTTGAAATTGTTATGAACATTATGTTTCTTGTGTTCATCCATTTTGATTAGTTTTTTTGCATTTTATAGATTATTAGACACTTTCAATATCATTAGACTTTTTCATGAAAAGGGTTGTTTTGAAGCAAAACAAAAATTAGATAATTTTTTAAATTGATTTTTCTGTATTTTGTTCACATGTTATTTTTATGACATCATAGAAAATAATTTTTTTTTGAAATGTTCTTCATTTATTAATAACAAACAGAGGAGTAACCTTTCACTCCCACTGTCTGTTATTAATAAATGAAGAACATTTCAAAAAATAATGCAAAATATATTAAAAATTAGCTTTTTTTTTTATAAAAGTGCAAGACATTTAATTTGTATTTCTATTGGCCTGAACTACCATGATTTGGCAAAAATATAATTATTGAAAGATCAAGAGAATATAAACCTGAAGCAGGAGAAGCAGTTACAGATTCCTTCATTCCCTCAGCTAGCCATGATGAGTATTTTTCAGTTTGACCAACAATGAAATTCAAGTGAAGATCCAATGCCTTCCGACGTTGTTCTTCTTGTCTACTTTGTTGTTTATAGCTAGCCACCTAAAATTGAAAAAAAAATTTGATAAAAATATATTGTCAGATATTGTCAGAAACAATAGTCAATTTGTAAGGTTTATCTGCTTCAAGTCTGGAAATTGAAATTGACATTGTGATGTTTTGTAAAACTACAAACTAGGGATGCTTCAGTTAATATATCTCTCTCCAATAATTTAGATTTAAAAAATAATTTTGCACATGAACTCACTAGCTAAAAATAGGGTTCACTATCACTATAATTGCCAAATAATTTTTGTACTTGTAAATTGTTGTAGAATTAACTATAGTAATATAGCAAGTACAAACCTTTTCAATTTGCTGCCAAAAGTTCTTTATTTCCTTTGCAATACCACTTGCGATTCGCCGTAACCTTGCAGTTTCTTCTTTCTTCAACCTTTTCTCTTGAATAGCTTTATCGTGATGATATTTGAGAACTGCCCGAGACAGCTAAAAATATATAACAAGGAATTCATCAAAACAAAGGTGCTTTGATTCCAGATAAATAGGTGTTCTGAACAGAGGTGGTTACAACAGAAGGTACTCATGATCTTTGACAGAGAGTATTGACTTTCAAATAATAAGGAATATTATGAGCAGAAGCAACATTCTCTGTCAAAAAACTTTTGTTTTGAGAACCTTCCCACTGCTGAAACTTGGTTCAGTGCTCAAAATCGAACTTATTTTGATTAGATAAGGTTAGTCAAAGGTTTTACCTTTTTTGCCATATTTCTTTTCCATCGTTTTTCTTGGGAGAAATCTGTAGCCAGCCACTGCACTTCTTCCAATAAAAAGTCCCAATGAGATTTTTTGCGTGAGATTTCAAATACTTTTGGTAACCTACTAGCCGACCAAAGTCCATTTTTTCTCAGTTCACCTATTCTATGTAAAGTTTCAGACTCATGTCGCACTTGACCTATAATATCTGTAGAACCAGATGTAGAGGCTTTTTGGGAAACATGCCCTGCCATATTCAGCAATGGTTTTTTGTCAGAGTCTGTATGTAATGAGGATTTTGAGTCATGGTGGTGTTTGGAGCTTTTTTCTTTATGATGTGGTGCAACATGTGAGCCTTGAACAAAACCATATTGCTCCATAGCTATGGAGTCTACAGGTTCTTGTTTTATAGATTTTTTGGTCGAAACATTTTCAGTTTTTGAAGTACTTGACGTTACAGAAGGAAATACTAATTTTGAATCATCCAGTCTTTGAGATGTTAAATAAGAGACTAAGTGAGGAGTTGGGCGTCCTTTCCATGCAGGATAGTCAACCATGTTTCCCCCACTTTGAATGAAAAAGAGCTGTGTGATAGTCTCTTGAAAATTCCTTTTTAGTTCTTCCAGTGTGCTTGAATAGTGTCTTAACACTTTACTGCGAGTATCTGCTAGTCGTTGCAGATTATCATCCTTAATTTTCTCGGCTAGAGATGCCGCAGTTACTGTAGTTGTGGTGGTTTTATTGTCTTCTGTTTTTGTTACTGTTTGAGCTGTAGAAGTTGCACCAACTGTTGTCGTGATAGGTGCAAGATTACGTGCTTTAACATTTTGAGTGATGTCAGTTCCATTTTTGTTACTTGTGGTGGCACTAAGTGTTTTATTCCCTGCTGTAGTAGCAGCATATTGAGCAAGTGCTACATTGTAATTCTGTGATAATGTTGTTGGATTAATTGTCACTTGTGTATTTTTCCTTACACTTGCATTTTGAGGATTCGTGGTCATTATGTGCTGAAAGGGAAGAGAAATATTTGGTTTTTTAAGCCTTGAACATTATAAACCTGAAAGGTCTGAGAAAAAGGGACAATTTGAAATTAATATTACAACAATATGCCAAATTACAAGATACAGCTAAAAAATATCCAATTATTAAAATGGTGCTTAAAAAACTAAGCTGTTCTTGAGATTAATAAGTAAGAGAATGCTTGAGAATGAGTTTAATGAAATCTGGGAAAACATGAACATACCTTGGCAGTGATAATTTTCTAGTTTTAATATTTCTATTGAAGGTTATGTACATTTTTATTTAATTTTCTAAAATTGAGCAGAAGAATCAATTTTGAGGCAAAAAAAATATACTAAACTATACTTCTCAATACAAACAAAAATAATAATTAGGCAAGACAAAGTGAATTTGCCGGGTGAAATCAGTCGGGTGAATTTTTTTTCATAAATCACTTGGTGGGACCTGGAACCTCATTGCACACTACCCAAATACTTCTTTACTAGTGTATACTGTAGATGACCCTAAGTTTGTCACCCCCTCCCTAATTTTGGCAGCTAGAATAACGAAGCAGCAAAATAAATCAAAACAAACCTTGAATAGATTTCTCAGAAATACACAGAACTACCAAAACAGCAACCAAACTCGAAGTTAAATGATTTCAACAAACCAACAATCCTTTATATACATACTTCTTAGTGATAATTATAATGACAAAATGTTTTCCATAAGACTTTTCGTGTTATGTTATGGTGTCATTAAGATTTTTATTGTGCATATTCACATGCGTGTTTTAAAGTATGGAACTGAGAAATGACGTAATCAACCTGGTTCTCATTTAACAATGGTAAAAGATGCCACATGCACCCTCATTGAATCAGGGTGTGCTTTTCTTCCCGATTTTTCTGCTGATAAGTAGTGTATTTTACTTGAGGTTGTGGAAACCAGGCATTCCTAACTTTAAGCTTTCGGCATTTTGATACAAAAGAAAAATGATATGGGAATTCCAATGATATGGTTAAATCTTGACATTGGATGTATGACGTATTTCTTCAGGCTTTTATGTTAGTTTTGTTGATCAACTTGGATCATATTGATAAGGTTTGTTTATGTTTGACTAGAATATCTGGGTGCCGAAATTAGGGCAGGGTTGATGAACTTGGGCCATCTACGGTAATCATAATGTTAAAGGGATTATCAGATAATTTTCTATCGAAACTTTAAAGATTCCAATTAGCAACACAAAAATCAAACTTTATTTTACAAAAAGTTTATTCATATTATATGGTAATAATTTGCACGAAAAACAATTTTTAATAAAATTAGTAAAAAAGTAAAGCATAGACAAAAAATGCGTAGTTACTAATAAAACGTTAAACATCCAGGAAACGGGGAGAAACGACATGGAAACAGGGGGAAACGAACATCGAGTGATAGGGTGAAGTAACAACACATGATACGTCGTCAGTCTGAAAAAACAGGCAAAGAGATAAGACTGCAAAAAATACATTTCATTCTTTGTCTATGTATTTTTTGAGGCTCCTATCTTTTTATGGCTATCGTGATATATTGCTTGGTTTAGTCAATAATAATTACAGTTTTGTTTGCTGCAAATAATTTGGCTTGAGTGAGTTTTCTGAAATATTTTTGAGCCAAATATCTCTCTTATGCAACATGTTGGATATATTATATTCTTTGTTGGATCATTTAATTCAGTCTATTAGAGACCAGAGAGTAAGCGAGTCATTCAAAAACACCAATCGTCAGGGCGAAATCATATAGACTGCCGTCTTTCCCGAATCAGAGCGCACAAGAGATTCCCTTCCAATTTGGAAAAATCACTCAATGATAAGTCATGGAACCTTCTGGCATCGTTAAGACACTTGACAAGTAAAAGAATGGTTTAGAACAAAGAAATAAAAATTTATAAATGCCAAACAGTGTTTAAATGAGACCATAGTATGCTTACCATTGAAATCTGATCTGAATCAAAATGGATTGTTTTTTTCAGTCATGTCTATTGTTTTATTGCACTATTTGCTGTCTTCCTTATCCAGCACTGCCATTTATCAGATTTCTTTTCTCTAGGGGGTACGCATAGGCACATTTGATTAAGTTCCATTTCATTTATGGAAAAATATTTTGAACATTAGATAAACCAAAATCCATTTCATTATGATTATGTAATGTTAATTGTCTATTATGACTGTTAGAGAATGTTGTTCCTTGCTTTTATTTCTCGTTTCCCCGAGTTTCTAAGTTGTTTCCCCCGTTTCAACTCGTTTCCCCCTTTTCCCTACCATTTCTCCCCTTTTCCCCCTTTTCCTTACTATTTTCCCCTGTTTCCCTATCGTTTCCATGTCGTTTCCCTATCGTTTCCATGTCGTTTCCTCCCGTTGGACCTCTTTTCCTGGGCGTTTTAGTAACTACGCAAAAAATGTTGAAAAAACAAATTGGGACAATACATTTTGAAGGTCTCCCATGAAGTAATGAGCTCATGGATCTGTATCACTTTTTAACACTATTAAAGTAATTTATTTGACTAATGATTGATGATGAAATTAAAGCAAAATAATATTTCAATTGGGCGGGTCCACCATTTCTCTAATATTGATGTTTGTTACTTAATATGGACAGGTGAGTGTTTCCAACCCAAAAAAGTGAAAATATTTTAGTCTTTTGGTAAACTTTCATTTCATATTATAATACTGTTAGTATAAAGAAATAATCACCCAAGCATAGATGAAGTGTGAAGCTACAGAGTCATTAATCATGAAAATGGCTGAACCACACCCTGAAACCTGCCACACCCTAATTTTAGAAATTTTTTTAGTATAAAGTTCACAATATGATTCTAATAGATCAACGCAATTGATTGTAGTATCTTTTTTAACCTCTATATAATTTTCCATCACATTCCATAATAGCCACAGGGTGTCCATAATAGGTTAGTAAACAAACATTACCAAAAATTTCTTCTTCATTTTCATCAACTTTAATCTTCATTTTGCTTACTTATTCTTGTAGGGCCTATATTGAAGTTGTGAGATACCAAATGGTTTCTAATATCATGTTTTACTTCTCTCATAATTGATGATTGAGACCTAGGGTGTCCATAATAGGTGCACTTTCCTTATATAATGGTATTTTCTAGCTAATGTAAGCTATTATCTATAATATCATCTTCCTTGACTGTTTCTACATTTTGTCTAGTTGAATTGTAGGTGTCGTAGGAAAGTCTATTTAGATAGTGTTGTTTTGTGTAAATACACCTTTCCCTGTAATTCAGATTTTGCCAGAAAAAGTGTGTTCTTCACTGGAGGTAAACAAAGCATTTTTGCTTGAGTTTGCTTAGGGAAGGTGATATTTTGTATTTTATCTTTTGATGCCCCCTTTTGTTTAGCAAGAAATTTTGAGAGAATTATAGATAGTATCATAAATTAGTTTGCAAAAATTATATGCGTTGGATTTGGAAGTTGAGAAAAAGGCTAAAAACCACTCTTCTCTTAGGAAACGCAAGCAAAATTGGGGCTGTTTACTGTACCTTCCTTTTAAAAGAAAAAAAAACAAGGAGTGCAAAGACTGCAGAAAAAATGCAATAAACCAGAATTATGGGAAAGGTGTATATATTAGGGGTAGTCACAAATCGATTCTAGGTTAGAAAAACATCAATATACCTTATCGGAAAGTTTGACTCCTCGCAAACTTTCCAAGACCTTAGCTGTGACCCTGGCCCTTCACCAAAAAGACAAATTGAAATCGGGATCATAGAGAAGCGATTGATTCTTTTTATCTGTTTTCATTTTTTTGTGCACTTTTTATAATTTTTACGTACTTTTATATTTTTTGCGTATTTTAATAATTTTTGCGTACTTTTTATATTTTTTTACATATTTTTAGAACCTGAGTATTGAGAAATAATAATTGTGCAGTTCTCGGCCACCTTATAGTCTGACGTTTTGGGTAGTGGGTGGGTAGGCTAGCTTGAAAAACACCAATAATTGACATTTTTTCTAACCTAGAATCGATTTGTGACTGACCCCTTACAATCCTGGACAACTCCCTGGAATCTCTCTGATATTTCAAACTCAACCTAGCTTCACCCCCCTCTGGAAACCCTGAAAAATAACGACCCTTCCAACATTAGCTTACCCCTTGGATATTGGGTTTTAACCCCTTGGAAACATCTTTTTTTTATATTTTCAGTGATTTTCTCAAGCAAGAGGCTGGAAAAAATATACCGTGAAACCTTGTAAAATGGGAACCTTCCTTCAAACATGGGAAGCCAAAAACACGCCATTTTGATGACCTTCCAAGATCTTGTGAATGTTGAT
>JAUJPO010007903.1:0-20138 GCA_032270745.1 Tiaropsis multicirrata | reverse complement strand
GCTTTGAACTGGGCGGCAAACAAGCTCGCTTAAAAGAAACAAAAGGAGATGGACTTCCAGTCGTTTATATTTTCATGCTATTAGATCCCTCTTCAATCGAAATGGGCATGGATAACTTATGTTTTAATAAATTTTTTTCAAAAATGAACGCATAAAATGTTATTTTTGTCTCCTGGAGCTTCAGTATTATTCGATTTCCTTTTCAATTAAGAAATCTGAATACTGAAAAAAAATAATTAAAAACGAAAATTTATTAATTTAAAACCAAATTTTTTCGATCAGATCAGGGGTTTTTTGCATCTCACCCGCTGATCAAATTTTATACATTCTCCAACATCTGCAACTAATGGTTTTTTTTTCGGCCTGTTTTTTTTTTATGTGAAAGCAATACAATCGAGATGAGAAAACACGTATAGTTTCTTGCCACAGGGTCAGTGGCATTATGGACATGGTGGCATTAACTTATGTAGTAAAGCAGGGCCCACGCTACCATTTTGAAAGTGAGGGGGTCAAATAAAGTGATATAGGTTAGCCCGAGGGGCCCGAAATTCTTTGCAATTCTAAGGTGCTGAAAAGGCTTAATTGGGCTTGTTTTTCTGTTTGCTGTATTCTAAATGTATCAACAAAGTTAATTGTTAACCCAGGGTTTTACGCTGTTTAAAAAAATGTTACTTTGCTAAAAAGTGAGGGGGGCCATGGCCCTCTGGCCCCTCTGCCCCCCCCCCCAGTAGCGTGGGCCCTGTATAGCCAAGTCATCAATTTTCTTAGACTTGTGTTCAAATTTCTGATATTTTGTTTTATTTTCAGGTTAAAATGCTTTGAAAGTACGCCAATATTTTGAAGCCAATATGATAATAGCTGTTGATCGTATTGCATCTACATTGGGTCATATTATTCCAATCCTCTGCCATCTCCTTGGGATCTACCTCCTTTTAGTAACATCATTCAAAACCTATTGGCAACGCATCCAGAAACGGTATTTACTCTGGTTAAGCACTGTAGAAGCGCTAATAAATAGTTATTATTTAGTTTACCCTTACATAGATCACTACGGACAAAAAGTCTTTCACGTTAATGTCTTTGTTACCAGTGGTTTTGCGACATTAATGATGCTTACTTTATATGCAATGACTATTGATCGAGCCTTGTTTGTGTATTTGAGTGTCCGATATGACTCTAAGACGGTAAATCGGGCTACAAACGTTGTATTTGTGCTCAACGTATTTGTGTCTACAGCCGTATCAGTGATTCTACTTCTAACACAAAAAACTAAGCATCAATTCACTGTCGTTTCTACGATATATTTCTGGCCAATCGTGGATATACTAACATTACTGGTTTTTGTATCATGTTATACTTTTATAACTCGAACTGTTCGTCGTAGAAGTCGAAGCCTACACGGTGTAGAATCAGAAGTTTATAAAAGACGAATGAAAAAGGGAACATTGCTTCCGAAATTGATTGTCAGTTCATACCTGATTTGTTTCACTATTTTCAACATCTTGTTTTTATCTTTTCATACTGGTTTGGTAAATCATCTACCGACGGGGGTTTTTGTCATAGCGTATGTGTTTTGGGGCGCTGGTTATACGACTGATGCCCTTTTCTATATTTTTTTCATACCACAAGTTCGTCGTAAATTAAAAGACAAATTGTACACTTTGGTTGTTTCTTTTCTGTTAGAGGAAACAAATTCAAACAAGCCAGCAACTGTTTTCAGCGTAGAGTCCCACAGAAGTGACTCAATGTGAGGGAGATAAAAGAGACAGGCTAAAGGATAAACGCCATTTCGCATCTCGGTTTCCTGAACAACCCAGTGGCAAATCGGATTAAAAATCGGATTAAATATTTCCCGTCTGAAGATGATGATCATGAATAATATGTGAATGAATGCTCAGGAGGTTGTGGAGCTGCCAAATTGAGCCCATTGAAGTTTTCCGTAGTAAAGTCTCTTAAACAAGTTTGGAGAACGAAGCATTGAGACAAAAGTTAGTCTCTTTTATTCAAGCTAATTTTAGAGACTTTTGTACTAAAGAACGACATGGGCCCCCGTTTTTTACAACCCAAACTAAAGAGCTTGCTTTTTTCTACGTCAATTGTTTTTTAAATACTAGTCCACAAAAGACCTTTTTCATTAATTACGTCAAGGTCAACTTAAACTGGCCACATGGTTGCTGAAAATAATTTCGGAAATCGTGTTTAAGAAGCTTAATAAATAACTTTCTTAGGTTTTCAATAGAAAGCTTCCTCGCCAGAGTTGATTAAACGACTTTTTAGGAGCTTTCGATTCGCATAAAAATTATGGCCCGCGGCCGGCTAATTTACAAGAGTCATATTTGATCAAATAAAAATTCTTTTGGGACTATTTCTTTTTGGCAAAAAATTAAGAACTCCCACGATTGCTTACGATGAGATCCTGCAAACCTCTAACCGACCTCTAACGTCAAAGAAACAAGTCGAATTGTTTGAGTTGCTTTTTATATATATATGGACATGTTTACACATTCACACAATATCATAAGTGGCGACAAGAAGAGAAATATTTCGCACGTTCGCACGAACGCGGATGTTTATTTTATTGTTTGCGTAAATGTTTGTGATGAGCTGATAAATCAAAAGTGTTTAAGTGAGTGTTTTTCACAGAATCAGCATAAGAAGAAAATATTTTCAAAAACACAAAATTCGTTAAACAAACGAATATTTTACCAGTCCAAGAAAAGGGAAGGAAGAAGCAAGCATTAAATAATTTTAATAAAGTTTATAAAATATCTCTCGAATATGGAAATGAATGAAGAAACCCATAAGCCTTCAACGGAATTCCATAGCCTTCGTCAACGAGGTTGGACTATGCCTTCCAAATCAAAAGAAGAAATACACTGTGACATGGAATTTTCTTCATCTACGGCATCGAAAAACTTTTTGATTCAAAAGGAAGATGATGGTTATTATACTCTAGACGGGAAACAAGTTCACTCTTGGAATAGTTTAAACGATCTGCTACATGTCAGCCATTTTGAAAGTGACGAATTTCAGATACGCGATAGCTTTCATAAAGCATCCTCATTGATTAACTATGACAACATTTTCGAAGCTATAGAGACAATGGAAAGTGTTCGGTTCGATCAATTGTGGATCGATAGGATAGTGGATTTACTGAAGGAAGATATGAGTTTAACACGAAAAGACGAATGGAGTGAAGCCATTTTTAACTGTCCGAAAACCATGTCCGTATTGCAACATTTTTTGATTCAACGCATGCGCAAAGAAAAAGTGAGGACTCCAACAGCTCGAAGGAATGGGATCAAAAGAAAAGAGGCTGTCTAATAAAACATAATTCATAGAAGATTTATTTCCGATTTCCAGGTCTTTTTCAAATAGTTTTCCAAAAGAAATTGATTTTAGGTCTTTGAGATTGATATATTTAAAAATAAGCAAGTTCATCTGAACCGAAAAAAGCTTTACAATGAGAAAAGATTGAGATATCAGAGTTCGAGGCATCATTGATGAAAACTGATGGAACATACATGTCCGATTCTCTCGAATGTTGGTGAAACATTATAAACATTATCTTCTGGAAAGTGCAAACTTCCAAATGTATTTTTAGTATGAGACTGTAAATATTTTAAATGAATGCTATGAAAGAAAATATTTGTATTTATTAGGAATTGAGTTGTTGTATAAAATTTATAGGAGTATATAAGAAATTTAAAACTGATAAGAAAAGAAGTGAATCTGATTAATACTTATGTCAGTCGGTCTAAAGGATCAAACACCTATCGATTTTCGCCGTACAAAAAAATCATGCAACCTTTTAGTTGGATAAGTTTACAAAGGCTTCTTTTCATTACTCTAACTGAAATAAAGTTTCTCAATTAGATGGAAGAAAAAGGTCTGCAAATCAGACTAAAGTTTACAAAGCTTCTGAAAAAATTTCTTAGTATTGTTTAAAGTAGTGTTCTAAAATCACGAGAACCAACATTGCTTTCTTATTTTCAAGGACTTTTGTGGGACTTACGCAGACACCCCCTGGGATCAAAACCCATATTTAACAGATAATTCATTAACGCCTCCTAAAAGGCGAAGGAAGGAGAGACTATTTTTGTATCATGTACTTAGATATTGACATCAAAAGCTCTGAGTTCCTTCTGTATCCACCAATGATTTCCGGGGAGACTACTGTATTTTTGTTGTCCCTTTGTTTAGATATTGACGTCAAAAAATGACTCAGAGTGTTGCAAAATGTTTATTGTATGACCCTTGGAATATTTCTTAAATTTTCAGTATTTTACCCCTCAGCTTTAGCCTTGAAATTTTCGTTGATTGTTTCTGTTTTTGTTCCTTTTTGTAAAATAACAATATTAAACAGAATTGCTGTGTTGATGAAATTTGATTATTTTGTTCACAAATGTAAATAAGAATAGTATTTTTACTGGGAAATTCCAGTGTTCACTTCTATGTATGGGGATATGTATAAATTGGTTTTCAAAATACAAAATAAGATTTTATTAACTTCAAGCTGTTCCAAACAGAGCAAATTTGAATATAAAGATGTTTTTGGTCGATTATAAGGTAAATATTTTACTTTAAACAATTTAAAAGCAAGCCTTGTTGAAAATTGATACTCTTTTGTATGCTTAATTGTAGGTGGGTTGAATAAGGTGTTCTGAGGGGAAAAAACGCAAAATGGGGGGTCATAATAATTGGGGTAATTTTGCTGAAAATGAAGGTTTTGGCACTTTTCAGGAAAAAGTCATAAAATTGTAGGGCTTATTATTAATGCTTTTTGGAGTGACAAAAAATAAAAAAAATTAAATCTCTATATACTCTATCTTATATTAGTTTGTATAGCTAATAATAAAATTCACAATCTGAAGTCTTACGTATTTATAAGTGGTAATATATGTTAGTTATAAGATCTAAAATATGGTGTATCATAAAATTTGTACCATGCATCTAAAAAAATTAATGATTGTCTTTTAAGAGAAGATCTAATAAAGTTTGGCGAAGTTTCATTTCTCTTTTATCAGCAACACCATTTCTTTTCTTCAGAAAGTCAATATCGCTAGTCAATTCCTTTGCTGAAAGGTTCTTTAAAAATTTTCCTTTAGAAAAGCGCAAAGAAGACATGGTTTCTTTTGCTATTTCTTTCAAGGATTCTGTTTCTTCAAAGATTAGATCTGAAGAATCATTCATTGCCCTGTCGATCAATCCTAAATTTGCAATCTCATAGGTGTATCTAGTATCATTCAATATGTTTTCCCTTTGTTTTGATAAAGTTTCAATGCATTCAACAATAATTTCATTTGTAACCAAAACATCCATCATTGCGTCATGTAAACCATCACCATTGCCGCTAACCATCTTAACTGGTTCTTGTTTTCTCTTTTTTGGACTAGACACACTGTACGAAACAACTTGCTTCTTTGCACTTTCAATACCCAAATGATTTGCAACATCAACCAACCGATAACGGTTCAAATTTGGATAAGCTACTATGCTCATTTTATAAGTATCAACAAGTTTACAGTCAAGCTGTTTTAACAAGTTTATCCACAGTTTTCCTTTTGAGTGATTTGCGCCAAGCCTTGTAAAAGATGCAGCCAAAAACTCCCAGTCAAAAAGAACATTGTGCCCAAAAGCATACTTGACACCCTCAAGAAACTTTAACACGTTTTCAGCATGGAATTGGAAAGACTTTTTATTGAGCAATATGTCAGGGCTAATTTTGTGAATTTTGAATGCATTAAGTTGGTTTTCTCTTGATATCTGTGGGTTAATGTGCTCATCAAAAACTTCCTGCTTGTTTTTTGACAGAACTTTGATTATTGATAGTTGTACAATCCTGTCTTTATTTTCATCCAATCCTGTTGTCTCGCAATCAAAAACAATATATGGATAATACTCCCCTTCACTTCCTGGGATATTAGAAACTTCTTCATTCAAAATGTCTTCAGATTTGACTTCAAAAACAGGCATCGGAAGGGCTGGGGTCACATTTTCAGCCGCCATCTTGGTTTTTGTTTTTGTTATGATTTGAAAATCCGGGATAATGGTTATGTCCGTCCGCCGTAAATATAACCGCACCACCGGCGCGGGAAACACACGACGGGGGAACGTTAAATTAAACACTGTGTTACTACACGTTGACAAAATTTGCCAAAGCAAAAAACCATAGTCATCATAAGAAAGAGTCTATCATATGACACTATGCAAACACTAAACAACAAATTCTTTGAACAATTTATCAGCTAGTAAAGAATAATGTGAAATTGAAAAGAACAGTCAGATGATGATAAAAATTTCAAAAAATAAAAAAGAGCAAAAATAACCAATCTTAAAAACCTAACGCAACACACAAATGGAAGTGAAGCAATTCTATTTTCTGAAAAAAAGAAAAAATAACGGTAGAAGTAGTCAAGACGATACCAGATTACATACTTATATATCCATTATATGTCATCATTATAAAAATTAACAATTAACGTTCCATATAGTACTCCGTCATTTCATTATCCTTTTAATTATCCACTAATGACAATCACGCAGTTAATAGAGTTTGTAACGGAGGAATAATTTAATATTTTTTTTGTTGTGTTATGGGTATGTTGTGGGTATTATGATGGTATGATCAGAGAAATTGAGTTTTGAGTAGAAGTGATTCTTTCTAATTTTTGTGCTTTTGCATTTTACTTTGGCTCTAATTTACTTTTCCTTTACGAAAGATATGTTGTTGTTCATCTTTTGAATGATTTACTCCCGGGCGGAGTAATACTTCAGTTATACTTCTCTAGGAACACTGAATAAAAAAACAGGCGTGTAGTACGTGTGGTTTTTCAAAAATTATTTAGTAAGGCAAGAGTCATTCTAAATCTGATGCAGCAGACCCACTGTAATTGCAAAATTACATCTGTAAATTAAATACTTTGCGTTAGTAGTATAGTACGAGACATCATAAATTTGTTCCTAAATTTTTGTTGAATAAATATACAAAAAAGTAACTGAAAGTAAGCAGAAGTCTCATATTTCAAACGTTACCCAAATATAGTGTAAAGTTTAAACAAAAGCTTTTCATGATGAGAGTCATATGATAGCTAGTCTGTCAGTATTTTTTAGAACCATAACTTGACGCAAAGATTGATAAATGCTACCACGGAGTGTATACTTTTCCTGAAAATGGAATGTCAAGGGGTTTGATTGTTATATGATAATTGTATAAGATTTCATACCACAAACACATGACTTCAAATTTTGTCGGTAAATCAGTTGTATCTTCCAACAAAATGGCGCATGAAATTTTGATTTCAACCGAAGAAGAGAGCACTTCAGACGACTCGGTAATTTTCTTGAAAGATCAGTTTAGTTTGCTTACAAACTAACTAGACTAGAAGACTAGCAGACATCTTTAATATTCTATATATCGGTATATTTTAGCTTATGAACCTGCCAATCTGAGACCACTCAAGTTTCCAGTAGTAAAGTCTCTTAAACGAGTTTAGAGAACGAAGCATCGAGACAAAAAATTGTCTCTTTTATTCAAGCGATTTTTAGACTTGGCTGGTCTCAAATTGGAAGATGAATTATATGATTTCAGTAGCCGTCTCTTGATTGAACAAAAAAAATTATATCTACTTAAAGGCAGAGATTAAAGAGAAATTCTTGAATTCTTGAATTCTTGAATTTAAAGACGCAAAACTATATTTCCTGAAATTAAAAAGATAAACATCTTTACGATTCCAAAGCTGTATAAAGTTTATCTTAGCGTGTGTTTTTCTTTTATCTTCAGGTAAAAAAGCGACAGAAGACTCGCCTTCGGCGCCAGAAGGCCATGGATTCAAGTGAAGATGACGGCTACTTTTGGGTCCACTCTGAAGCAGAAATCGTAAAGAATTACAAAGATGTGAAACATTTGAAAACATACGGTACTCACGGTAAAAAAACCGGACAGTTCCTCGATCCGATGGGTGTTTCAACAATGGACGGTTTTGTTTGTGTGACGGATCCGATGAAAAATTCTCTGACAGTTTTCAACGAATCCACGATACGAAATCAACCAAAATGTGGAGATCATGTTACAGTGGCTGATACAAAACCGCTCAAAGAGTGCTATTTTTCATCTGTATTTGATGTAGCGGTACATGAATCCAGTAAAAACGTTTTGATCAGCGACCCAGTGAAGAAATGTATACACTGCGTTTCCCTTGGTGATGATATACGCAAAAACAACACCATCTTTGATACCAACATTACGTTACCGAAATGTGATACATTATCGGGGATATGTGTAACCGAACATGGGTTAATCGGGGCGTTGGATAGTGAATCGGGACGCGTTTTGGTGTGCGATGGTCACGGTAACATCAAACATTCGTTTGGAAGCGAAGGTTCAGAAAAAGGTGAATTCTGTCTTCCCCAATTTATTTGTTGGGATAACCTGAATCAACGTTTCATTGTTTCAGATACGGCGAACGCACGTGTTCAACTGTTCACGGCTGACGGGAAATTCTTGTTTTCATTTGGAGAATTTGGTTTCAAAGAAGGCGGATGTTTCAAATATCCGTCAGGTATCACCACTGATGATCATGGAAGAATTTTTGTGGTTGACCAGGGATTACACGAGGTACAAATTTTTGATAAAGACGGTCATTGGTTGCACTCACTAGGAAAGCCAGGTATCATGCCAGGTTGTTTTAACAGCCCCAAATCGTTGTCTTTGTTTTCCAACGGTGATTTGGTTGTGACCGATAACTTGAACAGTCGTTTACAGTTGTTCAGTTAGTGTCGATGTCTTCGCCGCAAATTCTTTGGAACTTTTTTTTAATTTAAAATTTGAATTTTATGCACAAATTTATAATACTTACTATTTAATTGACGTTTGCTAAAAAAGAAAATAAATTATTACAATGAATTGAAAAAAACTACTCAAAAACAAATCAAAACCGGATCATTGAAATTTTTTCTTCCTGGTCTTAAATTAAATTTACGTATAAAGTACTGCTACTATATTTAAATTCTTAACAATGATACAAGTGTTTTTGGGAAGTTTCCGTAGACAAGATTACACAATGGATATTATGAACCCCATGGTAACGAAAGTAGCTAGATTTTAACGGCCCATTTGTATTTAAGGAAACTATCAAACGGCCTTGTTGCAGATTCTTTAGCTGCTTCTCCAATAGAATTTCCACCGGTTCACCGGGTGTTCAAGATTCAACCAAATACATTTAGTTCTATTGTACGAGAGTGGAAGGGAAGACCTTTTTCAGTGGTAATATAACTTTTCACTATCCAAAAACAAGCCAAATAATTCATTGAGAATAAATCAATGCCCTTGTAATATCTGAGTAGAATCTAAATTTCCAACTGGATGTCAAAATATTTCCCATACTATTCACAACAATTCTTTAACAGGTTACACCCCCAAGGGGGGGGAGTACTTAGGCAAAAAAAAGGGTACGGAGATGTGCCGCTGGTCAGGGTACCTTTTTCACCTAGTGTCCCAATCAGGGTCCCTATTTTAGCTAGTCCCATTCAGGGTCTCAAAAATAGACAGCTCGTTTGCATGGTAATCAAAATTCTTCATACAAAATTTAAATTGTAAAATGATTATAAAAAATACAAGAAATACAAATTTTATTGATAATTTACCAATGTTATAAAATGTTTCATGTGAAAGAAAGCCCCATATTTTAAACAACTATTAACCATTAAACACCAAGCACGACGCACCAGGTACGGCAGCTGCCGTACCAAATTTTCTCTGAAGACTCGTCGGTTTTGTCAGTGAGTTTTGAAAGAAAATTTTTTTTTGAAAAAGAAAGCAAAAAAGGGATGGATGTAAATTCAACCCCCAGCTTTACAATTCGCTCGCCGTGCCAAATTTAAATTGCCTCCGTCGTGCCTAAACACCCGAGACAGTATTCTAGCATCTATACGACTAGAATTATAAGGTAATAGGAAGACCAGGTATTGAAATAAAATTACAAAACTACAAAAATATACGCAAATATACAAAAATATACTAACTACCCCATTTTGCCGTTTCAAATAAAATTACGAATAAACAATTGATGTATCTATTTGTCTCATTAGACTATATTTAAAAATACCATTGTCACTTTGTACTATGCTTTGTTTAAATCCCACAAGACATTGCGAGCTATTTGCTCTTTTGTTGAAAGCCGTTTAAGATTTATCATTTGTCCTTTTAGATATAATAGTTGAAGTAAAAATTTAAGGTCATAAAAATTCTAAGACGTTATTTTGTTGATCTTGAGAAGTGTACATCTCACAAACTAAAAGAACAGTATAGACGAAATTTGACCTGAATCTTAAACACTTTAATATAATGAATATAAACAGATATCGTTGAAGCAACTGATGATAAAATTTAAAATAGTGTGCTTTTTCTCCATTGTAGAGCCTAATTACTGCCATAAACCAAAAATACCACAATATAAAACGTCTCTACGTCTTACATCTACGTCTTACATCTACGTCTTATATCTACGTCGTACATCTAAGTCTATACGTCTTACATCTACATCGTACATCTACGTCTTACATCTAAGTCTATACGCCTTCAAGCCGGTACCAAAGTACACAACGCATGGAACAGGCGAGAACGACGAGAAAGCTCAGAGTCTCATAGCTTTCTCAATTGTCTCATCGTCCTAAAGATAGAAAGAAATGCAAAATAAAATTTAACTCGATCGATTTTAAAGGACTATCAAAGTTGATCAAGCCCTCAAGGGACCAAAAAGAAAATCTTTTCTGTTGCAACAGAGGATACACAACGCCGGACTTGTATACTTTTCTAAAAAGAGCAAAAAATCGCCAAAAACACAGAGTTATGCCCTCTTAACCTCACTCAATGCTTTGAAAGTGGTCTGTCGGCATCTGGTAGCAATAGCTGACCTTATTTATATCGACCTTGAAGGAAGAAGAAAAGTCTACAGACCTTTTGTCCCGCATTGCAACTCATTCCCACCGACTTTCAGATTCAAAATGGACGTGGCTAAATAGCCAACGACGAATATACTCAGCATTTTAGCAGTTTAAAAATTGGTTTTATCAGGGTAGCACTACACTCACCAATTGCGAACGAATTGTAGACAGATCGCTTTATCATTTTGTAAATCCTTGATAGGTGGTTTCATCTCAGGCACTTGGTAGCTCATCCGCGCTTCTTTAAATGGTAGATGGGTGTCAAAATGTTGAACCACTTGGTCTATAGAAGGACGCTTGTTCAATTCATCCTAAACAGAAAGAACGAAAGAGAAAATATAAAACAACATAGAAAAACAACAACCGAAGCTATTCATGATATCCATTATACGTAATCTTTCATGCGGAAGCATCCCAAAAAGTTTGAATGGTTGCCAGTTTGGAATTTTTGGACAATAAAACGTCCCGGTTTTTTTTTTGAAGTTTCCGTAGAAAAGGTTACGTAATGGATATCATGAACTGACTTAAACAATGGGCGCATAATGTTACAGGGTAGCCACACTCTTTCAATGAAATAATTCCAGCTTTTTTTATCAAAAACATATCTTTTCCAGCTTTTATAGGCTGAAAGAGGTACATTTTTTCCAGCCCCAGTTCTGAAACATACACTGTTTTCCAGCTTAACCAGTTGAAATACTTAGTCTGAGGCTAAAAGTAGCTTTACAAAATCCTAAAATCATAATCATAATAAGACTATTTTATATTTCTATTTACGGTATTTGGAGAATCCACCATGGTTGGATCCGACAAGAAAACTTTTGAAATTGATACTCGCAGATTGCCTGCAGTAACTACGAAATATTTGATTGAAAAATGATTTTTCAGTTTTTCCACCCCTATTTCTGAAAATAACTACATTTCCAAGTGACAAGTCCCTGTGACCCCCTGTGTTTTCATATCTCATCTGGAACTTTTGTCGGTAAAGGTTATTTGACAAAAATTAAACAAACAGACAGAACTGAATTATGGGAAGTGTTGCATAATTCCAGTATTCAATATTGAATTACCTCAGTAGCAACGAAGAAAAGTTCAGCAATACCACCACGATCATGCAGCATTTGTGCCTGCAGGTAAAAAGTAAAAAGTTGAACAAAGTGTAACAAACAGAAGAAGGCTTGGCATTAACGTTAGATTTGGGGGATGTTACATAGCTCGTATATAGAACCCTCCTTTCAAGGGGGTCGACCTTATCCACAATAGCAAGAAGGTGAGGGGTAGTTAAGGAAGGGGGGTCAACTATTTTCCCCCTAAAATTTTGTTTGAAATCCCATTATTATATTACAATTTGGAAAAAAAGATTTATTTATCAATGGTTAAACATAGAGTATTAAATCTGGGAGATTCGCTAATTTCAAGAAGGGGAGGGATACCAAGAGTGAGAAATCATTTCCTTGTCCGTACTATGTGTAACCACAAAGAAGGTATGTAAGAAAAACTGTGTACCTAATCAGTGTAAATTATATTTTTTTATTACCCGAGCGAGAGGGCAAAATACGGGTGGGAAGGGAAAATTATTCTTACCAACACTTCTCTGGTACACTTGTCATTCCCCAAAACATCTTGTTGACCAATCACCATGGGAACAATAGATCTACCCAGGGAGTAAATATCAGATTTTTTTCCTACAGTTCCACCTTTTCGAGTGACCTAAACACAAACAAAGAAATCATGATAGTATCTAACGTGCTTGTAGCAACAAAAAGATTTGGATGTTCGAAATTGGGCCTTAGTGTCTTAATTAATTAGGACTTTAGAGTATAATGACGAACGGTTAAATTGAAAAGGAAAATTCTCCAATTCCACATCATAACCAACATTTATAATCAGTAGCGGGCGGACACGAAAAAGTACTCTGAAAAATTGACAATAGTGTTGACTTGCATATTAAGATACGTCTCAAAGTTTCTGACTGTATTTGTCATTGGAAAGCTGCTTCATATTATATAGGAACCATTTCCCAACATGTTATCCTAGTAAAAGGGGATTAATTGTCACTTGGAAAAAAGTCGCCCGAATTAAATTCTGAGAAAATTATAATCCATCGAAGGTATGTGACCAGCTATATGTTTCCGCACCTTTCCTAATATGCAACCCGAAAAAACAACCTTAATAAATATATGATCACACCTTCTCGACTACGAGACAAATCTCTAAAGGAATTCAACTGTAAAAGCAACTAGCCTCTGGTGCAGCAAATCCAAGTGTTCCAGATTTCTGGTGAAAGTTCTCTTCTTTAAGGAAATCCCAATCAATCAGTTTGACTGTTTGAAGATTGTTTGTTAAAACAAAGTTTTGAGCTGAAAGTTGAAATTGTATACAAACATTACTTTGAGGGTTAGCTTATATGAAGAAAGCCGGAAGGAGGAGAGTGAAGAGACACTGAAAATGTTTACGTTGGAAAGTGGGGGTAATTACTGCGATTGAAAGGAGGAGAGTAGAGACAGTGGATATTTATTTTGAAAGTGGGGTAATTTCTGCGATTGAAGGGGAAAGAGGGAGGGGACAGATATAGAATATGTTTACGTTTGATATCACCGTGAACAAGACCAAACCCGTGAATATACTGAACCGCTTTCGCCATCTGATGGAAGTGGAAACAAAAGAAGCTAATGATGGAGATCTGTTTCAGGTAAGGTTCAGCGGTGCTGATGTGTTTATGAAAACTAAGCAGATAACTCAACAAACATGTATCTAGAAAAATAATAATAATCCATTTTACCAAACAGATCTCATGGTCGACACCCCAAGGTGGGGGGGGGGGGGGTAGGGGACTAAAATCCTTTACTGAAAAGTAAACAAAAGGGTATCAAATCTTTTAAGCATTTTTTAACATTTTTTCACAGAATTATTTTTCAAAATAATAAAAACTAATGTTCTTCCTATTTTGACATTTCCAATCCAATATCCAACAATATTGTTTTTCAAAATTTGATTACCATATTGATTAAGTCGTAAAACTGATAAAAGAGTCCCAAAAGAGTTAAAATGCTTGCCATATGAATCAATTGCAAAAATTTGATACCCCATTTTTTATGTGTTTTTGCACTTTTTGAAAAGTGAATTTTAACTTTGCAAGTTCGTAACTTTTTAACTACTGGGTCAAAGTTTTACCTCAAAATTTAAGTTAGACTATCTTCTTTCTAAAAAAAAGTGACTTTGGTTTCAATCAAGATTTCTTTCGGCATTAAAGGCAACGATTGTAGACTTAAAGTAGGGGTCGGAGTTTGTGGCACTTCTATGGTATACTCTGAAATACTTGCTGATGTCAGCTCGAAAACTGATTGGCTTAACCGCCAATTAAACGCGATTTGAGAGTATAGCTAAAACTGTGTTATGATTTCAACAGAAAAAGAAACAAAAAGAAAGCAAAAGAGTCTTCGAATAAATTGACAATAGAATGTCTTCATCTAAAAATAGAAACATTCTATTTCATTCAAAATAAAAATACATTTAACTTTTATGTAAGACTTTTTTGTGTTGTTGAACATTTCTTAAAAGTGGATTATATTCACTTTTTTAATATATTTTTTGGAACAAAGTCACTTCTGGTTTTTGTTTTGATCCAGCACTCGGCACTCCTCCGTATGAATGTTTTTCCAGTGCTAGCATCAGCATTTCTTTCACTATATGATACTTGGTTCCCTTTAAGAAGTCGCCAAACGTGTGAAGGAGTCATCCGGTATTGTTCTTTTTTAGGGGCTTTTTCAGGCTTCGAACTGCAATTCCCACTAAGGATCTGATCTCTTTATTTTCAACGTTCCCCAAATAACTTGAAGTCACTTCACAAATCAAACACAACGCAACGATTCATTTTCATAGACATTTGGAGCTTATTTTTAATTGGTTTAAATATTTACCTGCGCACTCCATGATATGTAAATAATGGTTGGAACTTGAACATTTCATGACATAATCCGGTAAAAGCAAGCATGGGTGATAGTTCAACCGTCTGATACAGGCCAGGGAACGCAAAAGTGGACCATTCGTTTGGTTGGTCTACAAAGGAATTATTTGGATATATAATTTGATCACAAACTTGGTAAGAACTTATAATTATATTGATATCTTGCTTTTAGAAATTTTTGGCTTTTTATAAGTTATTACACACCAAGCTAAAGCAATTGTACTTCTATATATCTCGCCAAGAGCTGAATCAGCAAAATGTAAATAAAAGAATTTTTTGTAATGAATAGAGAAAAATATGGAGTAGACACATATCCGTTTCTTTTTTATGTCTGTTTCAAAATTTAAAAAGATTATTTTTATTTAAATTCTGCTAGCATCAGCATAGACGCGTCGGCCTCAATATACCACAGCATAATGCTTTTAAGTAAACAAAAGTCTTTCAGTTTTCTTTGTTACATTTTGTTACTTTTTCCAACGGTTTTATACAGTCAGAAGAATATTCAAAAGTTGAAAATCATCACACAAAAATTCCCAATTAATTTAATTTCTAAGTAAAAAACTACAAATTGACAGCTTGGTCACTCACAATTTTACAAACTTTGACAGCAACATGTTCAGGTCTGTTGTCACCAGCTTTTTGAAAACACCCATCGTAAACCTCACCAAAACCACCTTTGCCGCGTAGATCAGCATAAATAATGAAAAAATCCACGCCCTCGATCATTTCTTGATTGGACTGAGAATTCTAAATGAGAAATATAAAAATAAAATTGACAATAACTCTTCCCATTCACCATAGCTTTCCACAAAGAAAGGGATCAATTGGGTTTTTGTTGTTGTTGTTGTTAAAAACTTGATTAAAGAATCAAAAAAAGATCCAAAGAATGGAATTAAAAAAACAAACAAGATTTTCAATTATAACATTAAAAAAACATTGTATATTTGTAAACAACTTCTTGCTCTGGATTTACTAAGTAATATTTACATCAAGCACTCAACCAACCCTCTCCCTTATCTATCTGAGCCCTTATTCTTTGTTAGATATTGCAAAAAACGAAAAGAGAAGAGAAGAACAGTACTTACAGACAACACCACTTCATACATACTACGAGCTTGGATAATGGGAATTAAACTATCCAGTTTCAAATCCATTGATATTTCACTACAAACAAAAAAGTGAAGCATTATATATCTCAGTTGGTTTGAAAAATGTTCTAGCAAAGAGATTATATAGTCTGGCCGAATTAAAAATAGACCTTGCAAAAAATTACGGACTAGCATATTTGGTACAGTCAGAACCAAAATTTGATGTAGATTAACATACTAAAAGCCTCACTCAGAGGCTCTTGGGGAAAAATTTTTATAAGCAAAAGTTTATTGTTCTTAAGCAAGAGCCCAATGGGGTGAAAAATATTACATTTTCAAAATCATTTCTAACAAAAAACCATCCATACCACATAAAAGCCCTCAAAAAACTATATAGAAGACTTTTAAGCGAGTTTAGCCGATTTCTGTAATGATTTGAAGATACTAAGCCTCAAATTTCACAATTTGGCCACACTAATAGTTTTAAGCTTTTAGATATTTGGTAAAAGAAAAAGTAGTGGCTGTAGTGGCTACTGAATCAATAAAAGTTTTCAAACAAAACTTAACGAAGCTTGATAGACTCACCAAAAGA
Source organism: Tiaropsis multicirrata (assembly GCA_032270745.1). NCBI lineage: Eukaryota > Metazoa > Cnidaria > Hydrozoa > Leptothecata > Tiaropsidae > Tiaropsis > Tiaropsis multicirrata. The sequence continues at coordinate 3,550 of JAUJPO010007903.1, read as the reverse complement.
AATACAACACAAGCAATCTGCAAATCAGGATCAGTTTATTGGCCCATTGAGGGCCTTTAACCTGTAAACGCCTTACAATATAAATAAATAATGACAATGAAGTAGAAACCTGTAAAATTTGCACAAAAGCATGTTACAGTAGACTGGATTTGGGCAAAACTTGGAATGGTGCATCAAAATCTTTGAAACCATGTCATAGTTAGCATCGTTCTTTAAGGGATGCATTTGAAGGATTTCTCGGCAATACTGAACCATGCTGTCAGGATTCTGGCATCTTGGCAGGTCACATTCATCATAGTCATCTGGCCGATCCTTTTCAAGCTTGGAGCATCTGTGTGCGTGCAAAAAATGCTCCATATAATTTTTCTAAAAATAAAACAATAGAACGTTCAGTACCTTTTTTCCACCGCCAGCAGAACAATTCAAGGACTTTTTTTAAGCCTTTTCTGCATTTTTCTACATTTAACAATCTTTAAAAGTTAAAAAGAAACCTCCTTACACGTGTGACTGTTACAAAATGATAACAAACCTCAGTAAGATTCAAACAGGCACACATTTTATTCTGTACATCAATCTAAACAAAGAGTAATAAAGAAAATTTAGATAATTTTTCCATTATATCCAAAAATAACGAAGAAAATATAAATTTGTAATCACATTCTCTAACTTTATTAATTTTAATCACAGAAGTGATTGAAGGCAATCCTAAAAAAAATGTTTGTTTCCGGCTTACTACTGGATGAAAATCTTATTAACAAAGCACCTGGCTGGCTTTTTTTTCATTTTGATGATAATTTGCATCATGTGATTTTTCTCTTAAGATCATTTACAAACATATCAAAAATAAGCTTTAAAACCTTTATAACCAAAAGAAAACTTTGCAAAAAATCCCGCCTGGGTGAAGGAAATTTTGCCCACCCGCAAAAAAAGTTTTTTTAAGGATGGCCTAATATTGAAATTTTAAAAATGGAAGAAGTTTAAAAAATAACATGATTATACTAGTGGTGCTTCTCGTGATACATTTCCTTGGTTTTCTTCATCCCAACCATCGTCCCCACTGTTGTCTTCACTGTCGTCTTCATCATCACCATTGCTGTTGTCACCAGCTCCTCCATCCATCTCATTATCCTCTCTACTTTTCATACTCTCATCTGTTGCTGTATTATTTTGGTTAGGGCCAAAATCAGAAGGCATTTCTTGACCAGATGAATGTTCTACTGCTGTCTTCACTGCTTTGTCTATCAGCTTTGGTGAAGGATGGACAATTTCTTCGTTTATCTCTATGTTTGAATCTTCCTTAGAAATGATGCTCATGTTTTCTCCACCAGACCCTTCAGAATGTTCACAAGCCACTGTTTTATTTTGATTTTCACAGGAGCTTTCTATTGCCCTTTTTGTGATATTGGCAACTGTTGTAGCAATTGGATCAAATCTTCCATTACTTGCCAAAACAAGCTCTGCCTTTCTAGATTTTACTAGAAAAAAAAGTTGGAAAACGTATAAGGTACTTTGAGAAAACAGTTTTCCTTCTAATTTTTCTCTCCAGGAAATCTGTAACACCAAGAAGAATTTGAAAAAACCAGAGTCAGGAGTTAGAACAACATAGTGTAGAATAGTTAGTAGCAGGGTTGTGGATTCAATATGGGCGTAAAAAATTTCGCACTTGCACACAAAAAAGAGAATATTTATAAACTTACCCACGATTGAACCATTCATGACATATTGATCTTTAAATTTCTTTGCTTCGAACCCTAGAAAACCAATGTAAATTCAAATATTATAGCATGTCCTGTTTGTGACCCTTTATGTATGAAAATAAACCAAGAAATAGACCGATTCAACTTAAACAACAAAGAAATCATCAAAAACCTTGAAAAGTATTGTTATTATTGTCGTCATCAGCTTGTTGCATGGGATCACAGCTCATTTTTTCTTTGATATCAGCACATTTCTTTGTGATGTCTTCAAAGTTTATTTTCTTTGCTTCCTCATATGCTTCATCTATCACCAAAGGAGCATTCCATTCCATTTCATTCAAACAATTTCCATCTTTATTTTTATAATATTTTAATTGCATTGCACTTATAAAGTCTGGACGAATTTCTTTTTTTCTTAATTCTTCATAATGCTTCTGGCATGGACTTGGCTTTTTATTGTACACAGTATAATTTGCAGTCATCTTTATTTCAGATTCTTTTCTAAAAACAAGAATACGAATCAGATATAATTTCCACCAAAAACAAATGATACTTTGATGGACCTACCTGGTAATCAAACGGAATTGACCCTTAAGGCCATAAAGAATCCTTGAAGCGAAACACAGGTCAATTTATATGCCAATTATGAAAACTGGAGCACATATATTATATATGACTAAAAAATGCATGTCGTGAAAAAAACTCTGGAACAGCCTAATAAAATAACAAGAAACAAACACCTCTTTTTCCGCGAAATTTTTTTTCCCAAAAATCGGAGGGTTTCTGAATACCCATCTGTGTGCAACAAATCAGAAAAAACTAATAAACCAATCTCGAGAAAAGCTAATAACGAACGAACGAACAAACGAACAAACTGACAAAGGTTAATTTATAAGACCTCCGGTAGGTCCAAAAATTCATTTAACTTTGTTTTAGATCTTTAAGGCCTGTTCTATTCAATTATTATACAATTTAAGGTAAATAATCTTTTGCACTAGAAGAATCTGCATAGTCTGATTGTGTCAAAAACTGTCTTTAGATCTAAACAAAAACTTGATTTTCTACCCTTAAGAAGGCCAGTTTTATATATTACAGAGAGCTCTTTAAAGGAAAAAAGCTATACGTTGAGAGAACAAATTATTGAAAAGTTCCAATTTCTTGGTAAATTTTTCTGCATCACCGTATCAGACGGGAACAATAGAATTTTCGATGCTTGCTTTATTTATCTGAGTTTGAACTTTTTTATCAAACAAAAAATGTTGCTCTTGGGATTTATACTACAAAGAGGCATAAGCCCCAAGGGGAATGGGCCTCTTGAAAAATCAAGAGAATGACCTGCTCGGGGCACTCTAATATTTGAAACTACTGTACTTCTTTGGAAATAAATTTAGGTTTTAAAATCAGACCTTGTAGTGTTGTGCAAAATTTGCTGAAAAACAATCTGAAAAAACGACCCTTTATCTATGTATTCGAGGCATAAGGCCTGAGGCCCATTCTCGGCACATATAAAATTTAAAAGCTAAAATAAGAAATGTTATTGGTAGTTTATATAAAATTACAGTAAAAACTAAGTTAAGAAAATATTTTGTGGTATATATGCAATAAAATAAAGTAGGACACACCAATGAACAATGCAATGAAATAGAAAAGCAACGCACAAAGAGGATAATATGAAAGTTAGAAAGGCCTAGGCTAAATTATGGTCTAATCCACTGGGAAAACAAAGGCTAAACAAGAAGCAAAAATTTAAAGTTAACTAAAGGATATCAAAATAAGGATAGATAAAATGTTATTAAAGTTTAACATGGTTTGATAATTCATTCATAAATTTAGTTTGGTTTTTTATTTCGATC